>JAJIBD010006153.1:0-92142 GCA_021461705.1 Cryptotis parvus
ACTGTGACAGACTTACTGAGAGGAATGTAAGCAGTTCTCTAAAAATCATACATTGAGGGTCTGGAGCGATAGCTCAGCAGGTGGGCGTTTGCTTTGCACATGGGCCAACCTGGGTTCAAATCCCGGCCCCAGCATCCCATATGATCCCCTGAGCATCCCAGGAATAATTCCTTTGTGCAGAGCTAGGAGTAACCCCTGAGCATCTCTGGGTGTGACCCAAAAAGAAAAAAATAAGAGAAAAAAAATCATATACTGAGGCTATACCTCCCCCCAGTGTATTTGGAGAGAGAAACTTTGGAAAGTAATTAGAGGTTAAATTAGACCATAAAGGTGAAATTTTAACCTGGCAGGACTTATCCCTTTGTAAGAGAAGGCGTCACTGTGTCTCTATCTCTATCTCTCTCTTTCTCCCTCCCCCTGTCTGTCTCTCCTCTGTATCTCTGACTCATTGTCTCTGTCTCCCTTTCTATCTCTATCTCTCCTCTGGCTCTCTCGGTTCCTTTCTCTTTCCTCCATTTACCACCTCTGACCCCCACTTTTTACTCCCAGGACAGAAAGGCCCTGTGAGGACTCGGGGGGGAAAGCCAGCTGTCTACAAGCCAGATCTCACCAGAAACCAATCCTGACAACACTTTAATCTTAGACGTCTGGCCTCCAGAACTGGGAGAAAATTGACTCTATTGTTTAAGTCCTCTTTACAGTCTGAGGTATTTGGCTTTGGCACCTCAAGTCTAAGAACACAATAGCAACTTAACAACACAGTGGTGGATAGATCACAGTGAGGCCTTCCACCTGCTCTGCACTACTTGGGGGTAAAAATAAAAACGGTATCTTCACCACACAGGCATCTCATATCACTCTTATGTGAGGTAATTATGTTGAAAACAAGACTAACTAAAGGGAAGAAATGAGATTTTCCTTTACATTGATCACTTCTGGGATCAAATATGTGAGTCTTACTCCCAGTAACTATTTCTCCAACTCTCTGGACACCACCTGGGTGTCCTGGAATTCTACTATAGCACTTCCTAGTGGTCTAGTAGTTAGGATTCATCACTCTCAATTCCTGACATCTATACCCTGGAGTTAGTGCGGGTCATGGACTCAATTCCACAAGTCTCAGATCATCATTGCATATCTGGCGTAGGTGGATACAAACTGGGATTTCTTCTTACCTCCTCGGTTTCAACAGTTTGCTATCAGTGCTTGCAGAGCTCATAAAAACATTACTTTGATAATTTTGTTATAAATCAAGGTACATAACACTTGTAAGGTGTGGAGCCAGAGACAGGACAGGAATTAAGGTGCTTGTCTTGCATGCAGCTGACCCCCGTTGAACCCCCCAGCACCACTTAGTCACCTGAGCACCACCAAGGGGTGATCCAGGTGGTGCTGGAAATTGAACTAGGCTTCAGCCCACAGCTCAGAGCTCTTGCAGCACCACCGCCGTGATCCCTCATAATTAACCACCATCCCAGCTAGCCAAGACTCACCAGGAGGGATTCCCAGTTCTCCTTAGAAAGTTCTACATATATTTAGGTTTATAAATCACTTGTCACTTGTCTTCCGTAGATCATCGATTTGCTCAAGCGGGCACCAGTAACATCTCCATATGTCCTGTCACATGCTAGTGTAGCCCAAGGGAATCTGCTTGCTCCAGGAACATAAAGAGCCTCAAACCATTCCATCAGATCATGGGAATGAGGTCTATAATTGTTACTGGTATTTAGTATATCAAATACAACATGGGTAGCTTGCCAGGCTCTGCCGTGCAGGTTGGATACTCTTGTAGTCACCTGTAATCTTGAGCATTGATGAACCATGTGGCGGCGCAAGCCAGACTGTAATCAGCTCTTCTGCTCGGTGGAGCTCTGATGAGAGGGGAGTCCAGATGTGGAAAATGGCGGCCCTCATGGTGCGGGATTCCTCTAGCTTATTGCAAGGCTCTGCTGGAGTGGCGGGCCAGGGCTAGAACCCACCTCCCTCCGGGCACCTTGTGATCAACTAGGCACAGGGAGAACTGGTAGCAGCTCTGCCCCATGTACGTGAGTCTCAGGTTTATAAATATAGACATTATTTGATGTAAGAAAGGATATGAAGGCGCAGTTGGGTGAAGAGTTAGCCAGGGTCAGGTCCTGACAGGTTATTCATGGACAAGTTCCTCTCCCCATGGACTTGGGTTGCACCATTCCCCAGCACCCAGATGTGTTTATCAACCAGAAGTTCTGTCAACCCCACAGTTGAGGGATTTTTTTTAAATGGAAGCGTCATCACACCTGTATGATTTAGTTATTAACTCTTTCAATCCTTTCCTCCTCTTTCTAGGTGGATGGGTATGGAACTGAAAATTCTGAGCCTCTTTTTTTTTCTTTTTGGGTCACACACAGCGATGCTCAAGGGTTTCCTGGCTCTGCACTCAGGAATTACTCCTGGTGATGCTCTGGGGACCATATGGGATGCCAGGAATCAAACTCGGCTGGCCACATGCAAGGCAAATGACCTACCTGCTGTGCTATCACTCTGGCCCCAAATAGACATTTCTTAATTTGTCACAAAACCAATAAAAGAATAAAAATAGACTAAGTACATTCAGACTGGTGAATGGAAAACAGGGGATTGAAAAACACAAAGCCAATGAAAGGCAGGGAAGAAGGGAGAAAGAAGAAAAGACAAAAAGAGAAGTAAAGCTTGTAAATAAAGGTCACTAAATAAGAGGGTAGAAACATGGATGAAAACACACAGCAATCACAAATTTATTATTTAAAAGGGAACGTTTTAAAGATAAGGCAACACTTCTACATTAAATGAGTCTTTTTTTTTTTTGGTACAAGACTAAGGATGGGGGAAAACTTGTTATGTGGATCAGCCTGGGTCCCAGAAGAACCCAGATCAGACAGTGGAAGTGTCTTTAGGGACAAGTCATAGAATAGGTAGGTTCAATTGAGCAAACAAAACAGAGGAAAAACAGAAGTTAGGCACCTTCGATCCCGGCATCCCATATGGTCCCCCCAAGCACTGCCAGGAGTAATTCCTGAGTGCAGAGCCAGGAGCAACCCCTGAGCATTGCCGGGTGTGACCCAAAAAAAAAAAAAAAGTCATGCACCTTCTCGAAAGAGTAACAGGGGAAACTGTTTTGCAAGACCCCAGAGGACACTGGAGCTGGAGGTGGGGTGTGGGATGACCACAGGTACCAGTTGTGGCGGGACAAGGCCCCTGAGGATAAGGCAGCTCCAGGTGAGGTGGAACAGGCACCTGACCTCTTCCTTCTCCAATCTTCCATCTCCTGCCTTCCATCAGCACCCTGACGTCAACACTGCAGGAAAAGCAGATTGGGCGGCCCAGTTTATGAATCAGAGCAAGGAACAGGAGGAGAATGTTTCTGGTCGACAAAGGACCTGGTGGTACTCACACAAGGACCATGAGATCAAACTAATGTTAGAAATAAAGAAGAATTTTTTTTTTGAGGGAGCAGTGTTCTGGGTATGAAACCCAGCAAGTAAAGCATCGGCTCCACCACTGAGTCGTAACCCTAGCCCAGAGGAACATTCTTTTATTTATTTTTTTCTTTTTTGGAGTCACACCCAGATATACTCAGGGGTTACTCCTGGCTCTTCCTCAGAATTACTCTGGCGGTAATCCGGGGACCACATGGGATGCCGGGGGTCAAACCTGGGTCAGCCGCGTGCAAGGCAAACACCCTACTCGCTGTGCTTTTGCTCCAGCCCCCAGAGGAACGTTCTTAATGATAAAAGGTTCATCCAAAAGCTCATCTGGAATATATAACAATTCATTCCTTGTATTAATATTAATAACATGGACCTCAGTATGTAGAGAAAACAGCATGGTTGGAAACAACAAATAAACTATCACTTTGGGAGGTACTTTTAATTATTTATTTTTTTGTTTTGAGAGATCACCTCTGACTGTCCAAGGCTATTCCTAGTTCTGTGCTCAGGGATCACTCCAGAAGTGTTCAGGGGACCGTATGTGATGCCAGAGAACCAACCAAGGTCAAATGCATGCAAGACAAGTGACTTAAGTGAGGGGCTTTTAACATGACTCTTCAAGAAAATGGTAGATCCTACAGACAAGAACTTTCTTCGAAGACTATAAAATGTTTTAAATCACAACAATTTTAACATAATAAACACCTATAGAATTCTTCACACAATAATTTGAAACATATTACTAAGAATCAGTCCTTCAGTTGGTGAATGGGTGGACAACACTTTGTCCTTACACTGGGATACTATTCAATAACAAAAGAAGAATGCTGTTGAGACCTGCAACAACATGAATAAATTTCTAATACATAATACTGAAAGAAATCAGTAGATTCAAAATGTTCCAGTTAGGGGCGGAGCGATAGCACAGAGGGTAGGATGTTTGCCTTGTACATGGCCGGCCCGGGTTTGATCCCAGGCATCCCATATGGTCCCCGAGCACTGCCAGGAGTAATTCCTGAGCAAAGAGCCAGGAGTAACCCCTGAGTATCTACGGGGGTGACCCAAAAAGTCAAAAAAATTATCCCATTTAGGTGCCATAGAGCAGTAGTGCAGCAGGTAAGGCCTTTCATGCCGCTGACCTGGGTTCTATACCCAGTGTCCCATATGACCCTCTGAGCAGCACCAGGAGCAATTCTGAGTGCAGAGCCTGGAGTAAGCCCTGAGCAATGGAGGGCATAGCCTCCCAAAATCATTTATAAGATGTTTTAAAATATTTTATTATACCACTATGAGATATACAATTACAAAATGTTCATGTCCGGGTTTCGGTCACATAGTGTTCCAGCACCCATCCCTCCACCAGTGCCCATTTCCCACCACCAATGTTCCCCGATTCCCTCCTCTCTCCCTAGTCAGCCTCTATGGAGAGTTTTTTTTAATCTCTTTTCTCTCTTTTCTCTCTCTCTCTCTCTCTTGTTCTCTCTTACTCTCTCTCTCTCTCTTTCTCTCTTCCTTCTCTTACACATTGTGGATTACGATACATACATTTAGAGGTTATCATGTGTATCTTTTTGCCTGTATTCAATACTCAGTTCTAGGCTGGTATTATCCCTTACAACAATTGTTAGCACACTGTTCCCTTCTCTGTCCCACCCAACCTCCGACTCCCAGACGCTTGTGGTGGAATTTATAAGATATTTTAAAGAGGCACTAAAGAAATGTATCAGTGATGGGTAGGGGCTAAAAACAGGGAAGATATTGACCACAACAGAGCCATGGAGGCTGGTAGAATGTTTCTGGCTCTTTAGCACTGAAGTCACTTGACTTTAAGTCTCTGGTAGAACTCTAGTTTTACCAAAATAAAATGCTTTACAACACACAAATTTTTTCATTGAACTTTTTAAAGCAATCTCTTCAAATTCAATAAAATATTGACAAATTTGGCCATGCATCTGATGACATAAAGAACTCTAAGATCAGAGCCCTGGGAGCACAGCAGTCAAGAAGCTGCCTTGCAGGCATGAAGTCACGACTTCAATCCCTGTAAATACCAGTGACAAGCTGGTGGCACTAATCTTAGCGCCTCAGCTAAGTACATAACTCCTGGTCATTGTAACCACACCAAAGGGAAAGAAAACGAAGAATTTTAAAATAACAAAGATCAACATCATACATGCTGAGTTTTCTAACTACAGTGCAATAAAATTCTAAATTAGTTATAAAACTTTAGTTCTCAGAGCCTGGCAGAGCCTGGCAAGCTACCCGTGTCGTATTTGATATGCCAAATACCAGTAACAATTATAGACCTCATTCATATGACCTGATAGAATGGTTTGAGGCTCTTTATGTTCCTAGAGCGAGCAGATGCCCTTGGGCTACGCTAGCATGTGACAGGATTATGGAGATGTTACTGGTGCCCGCTCAAGCAAATAGATGATCAACGGGAAGACAAATGACAAGTTCTCAGATCTCATACTTCCTCCCCAAGCACCAACCAGGAGTGATCCCTGAGCACAGAGTCAGGGACATCTTGAGCACCACCGTGTGTGGCCCTAAAACCCAAACACCATACTATAAAAATAGTTAATAATCTTGAAGTCAGAGTTACAAAGTTATTCATTATTAAGTTTCAGGTATACAATGTCCCAACACCAATTCCTTCACTAGTGTCCATTTCCTTCTACGAAAGCACCCAGTTTCACTCCCACCCCCACCTGCTCTATGTTGGGCAGTTTTCCCTCCATGTTGCCCGAGTGTGCCCTTGCCTAACTTTTCCCCTCCCTGACACCCTAATCAGTGGCAGGCTTCCTACTGAAGACCTATTCTCCTGCTTCCTGCCCTTCCTTTCTATTGTCTTTGGGGCTTTGTATAACCCCCTACAGCATGTCTTTATATCCCAATACGAAAGACATCATTCTAGTCTCTCTCTTCCAGAACTCCTCTTTTGTAAACTAATAAAACACATTTTTTAAAAAAAATCACTAAGTCAAATAATGTCATAATAGAAATCATAAAACTGCTAGAACTAGAAAAATAAACATTGCAATAAGTATGGAAATTTGCAAAACATAGCTAAGTGGCATTTGGAGTAAATGGCATATATATATATATATATATATATATATATATATATATATATACAATTATAGTATATGAGAGTTACAACAATATGAAAGCAGGAAAATTTACTAAACATAGCTAAGTGACATTTGGAGTAAATAGTATATATATACTTATTGCAAATTTCCACATATATACATTATATATAATATATAATAATATGTATGCAAATTTCCACAATTATTGTATCACTTGTCTTCCTGTTTTTCACCGATTTTGCTAGAGTGGGCACCTGTAACATATAATATATATTATATTATATAATATATTATATAATGTATATATGGAAATTTGCAATAAGTATGTAAATTATATATGCATTATATATTACATATGTTATATATACACAGATGTATGTGTGTATATATATGACATAAATTGTTAGAAAAATATTTTTCTCAGAAAACTTTAAAAAGGACAACTAGAAATGCTAAAGTAAGAAGCAATAATAAAAATAAGAATGAATTTAGCTAAATTTATAAATGGAAGCATTCTATAGAAGGGCCTGTTAATAAAATGATGCTAGCAATGTGGCAAGAGTAAGATAAGAAAACTATGAGGAGAATGTAGAATCCAGTCAGATAGCAGAATTCAACTGAAGGCAGGCTAGTGGAAAGTGAAGGCAGGCACATTCCACCATGAGTGCAGAATTACATTCACCCCAGATTGGGTGATAAAGGATGAAAAGAGATGACAATTAACATTAGTGCTCAGGGGTTGTGTGAAGTAGTTATCTATAAATCTCAACCCACCTGAAAGGTTTGAGCTAGGTCCACCTATGCCCTGAAGGTCCCTGGCAGAGGACGGGCCCAGTTCTGAGAAGGGATTTACATGTACCAATCTGTGACTCAGGTAGAGTTGGCCTAGAACAAAAGTTCTCAGGACTCTAAAGAGGTCTTGTTCACCTGGGTCTTAGCTACCAATATTTAATGAATTCAATTTTCCACTGGGAATTAAGAAATATTTGTTTATTTAAAAAATGGAATAAGGACTATTGATCTAACTTAGTGGTAGACCTTGTGTTTCCCCCATGAGAGAACCCAAGTTCATAACTCTCAGCACAGAAAAATAAAAAGAATAAATCTAATGCAACACCGAATGCAAACAATACAAAAATTAGAACAACCCAATCACCTACAAATGCAGAAGGATGTCCGGGAACTGAAATGTACTTATATGATAGGTAGTATTCAGTTTAGCAGCTTTAACCAAATCTATGGATAACATCAAGGATAAATTTCAGGAAAAAAAAATTTTTGAATGAAAAAGTCAAGTGGCAAAACAATAGAAAAACACATCATTCGAATTTTAAAGATGGGGAAAGAGATAGAACTGTAGCTCAATGGTAGAATCACGCCTCAGATGTACGAGACCCAGGAGTTGAGGCCTGCCACTACTAAATACGTGAACAAAAGCAGGGGAAAAATTAATTGGCAGAGGCAGATCTTTGAATGTCAGACTGAAGTGGAACTATTTCAGTAATCAGAGAGAGCTCATTGTTGAAAGAATGAGTCACTAAAAGATTTTGAGCAGGAAGCCCACAATTTTTTATAAGACCAATCTGACAGATTCTTAATGTGAACAGAATTCGGGGGAATTCAGGCTTGTGTTCTTGCCTGCAGGGAAATAAACACTTATTTCCAGAAGACAGTACATTTCCTCCAGTTCCAGAGCACAGTCAATGAAGCTCAGTAGTACTGCCGATACCTATCATCTGATCATATACAGAAATCATATATTTGGGGCAAAGAGATAGTACAACAGGTAGAACACTGGCCTTGACTGTGTCTGACCCAGAGTCCATTCCCCAACACTCTATACGGTCTCCAAGCCCACCAGGAGTGATCCCAGAGCACTGAGCAAGGAGCAAACCTGAGCACTGCTGGGTGTGACCTGACCCCAAAACAAAACAAAAACACATAAAATCACATTTTTTTTTAAATATTGCATCACCTCTATGGTTGATACTGTTAGCCTTAACAATCATCATACTTATGTGATTAGAGCAGGCATTAGATTAGCTAGTGGATTCCATTCCTCAAATGCTAAGAGCTCAGAGGTGGAGGCAGTTGTCAGGCCATCCTCAGATTGGTCTGATTCTGTTACAAGAAGGCAGGGATGAAGGGATTCAAACCAGGAATGAAATGAGGCTCAGTTCAATGAGTATTTGGCCCATTTCCTCCCCAGCCCCAGCACCTAGAAAGTGCCTGGAACACAGGGATCATCAAGTCCAACATGCTGCAAGAGAAAGAATAGAACTGGAGTGGGAGGCAACAGCAAAGTAGAACGTGCAAGGTCAGCTGGTCCAGTGAGTGGGCTTATGAGTAAAGAGAAGGAAGAATGAAAGGATGAAAGGGCTGTTACATTGAAGCCCCCGTGTTCCTGCAAGCTCTTGCCCGAGTAGGAGGGTGCAGAGCTTGGAATCACACACTGGTCTTAGTTTATGATTTTTCTGATCTTGTTCCAAGTTTGCCTTTTCTCCTTTACACTTGATCTTAGCCAAAAGGCCGAGAAGCGATGCCTTTTCTCCTTTAGACTTGGAACTTTTGAGCTATTGTTGCAAAGCACGTTTGTCAATGCCATTCACAAAAGGAGGTTGAGACGATTTTCCTTGTCCAGAACTTTCATTTCAAGGGTTGGTTCACCCAGTAGAACACCACCCAGGTAAGACCTGGCTCTGGGGCCTGAATTTTAGTTAAAGGGAAGGCAACTAGATTTCATAGCGGTTAACTTTGTGTCAACTGACATTTATGGTCCTGAAATACCATATAACTAGTGATATAATACTGGCCCAAGTACGAATTCATTCTGCCCATTTTACCTTAGGCTTGGATACCTGTTGCCTTGTCTTTACACTAAAATTCAAATTTAACGTTGAATTTAAGAATGTTGGTCCCCCTTGTACTTCATCGTGGATTCAGATTAACGCCATCCGATCTCCTGCTTCCCACTGTGCTCTAAGGAGTGTTAGCACAACAGGCTCACCAAGGAAAAGTATCTTCTTTGTCTATAATCTTCCACCTACAAAAAAGAGTCACAAAAGTATTAACTCAGGAAAAAAGTTATTTGCTTATTCAACTTTGCTGTCACGGAGCCTAGGGATATGCTTTAGTGAGAAAGAGCCTGTCTTGCAAACATGAGGTCACAAGCTCTGTCCCTGGTGCCTCCCCACATGCCAATAACTGTCACTTGGGATCCCCAGTACCACAACAAATATGCAGTCTTTGGCAGAGCACACTAAAGTGTGTAAGCACCACAACCAAGTGTAGATAGACAATCCCCTGTCTCTGCAGCAACACCAAGAGAAGGCGCAGGAAAGCAGCGGAAATAATGATAAAATCATTCCGCAAATTTGCTGCAGTAACAAAGGACATCAAGAAAACATGCGGCGATCTGGACCAGACCACCTGGGTACAGTACATTAGGCACTTACCTGGCTTGTAGCTAACCCTGATTTGATCTCTGGCATCATATAGGAACCCCCCAGCCACTGCTAGCAGTAATCCTTGAGAACAGAGGCAGGCGTAAACCCTGAGATGAACTGTTGAGATGAACTGTAGTAGAATTTTTTTATTTATTTATTTATTTATTTATTTATTTATTTATTGCTTTTTTGGGTCACACCCGGCGACACTCAGGGGCCACTCCTGGCTCTGCACTCAGGAATCACTCCCGGCGGTGCTCGGGGGGACCACATGGGATGCCAGGGATCGAACCCGGGCCGGCACAGGCCGACCGCATGCAAGGCAAACGCCCTACCCGCTGGGCTATCGCTCCGGCCCCTAGACTTTATTTTTAATGAAATGGTGGTGATTAAGAGTATTTTGGAGGAGAGCAGGAAGCAAACATGAGTACATGCTTGCATGCACATGGAGAAAAGAGAGAGACTTGCTTCATTTCCTCCTCACCTCTTCACAATCTTCGCCAGATCAAAGCTCCACCCTAGCTCTTTCCACTTGGCCCTCTCCCCAAACTCCAGCCTTTTCCTCTGGATCCCCAAGCTTCCAGCCCTTTAAAAAACAATGAAGGGTTGGGCAAAGTAGTAGGGCACATTTCTGGCACGTGCAAGGTGCTATGTTTGACCCCCAGCACTATGTAACCTCCTCTTACCTCTCCTGTCTATGATCCTGAGGGCCAAATGTCACCCAGTGTGAACCCCTAAAAAATAGTGACACACACACAAAATGACCCTACCTGAAATATTAGAATCAGATATTTGAATTCTTCTCACTGTCTTCATTTCAGAAATGTAAAAGCTGAAGATTCTAGAAATCTAAACATGTGTCTCAGATCATGTCTCTGCTGGAAATTTGTGGAATTGAGGTTGAAAGCCAGGCTGTCTACCACTCTCTTGGACAAGCCTGTTGTCCCTTGGGCCTTTACTCGTGTTAGCTATGAGCAATGTTGTTTTGTTTTATTTTCATTGCAACAGCTCAAACCCAGAGCTTCACATAGTAAGGCAAGCACCTTATGCTGAGCTATATCCCTGGCCCTCAGTCAGCTATGAATGATCTACAATTAGATCACCTCTCTGCAACTCAAAGGCCACAAGCTGCAGCATGCAGTCACTTGTGAAAACGTTTTGAACTGGCAGAATGTTGCTTTTTGTTTTGGAGCCACACCTAGCAGTGCTTAGATGCTACTCCCAGCATGGTAGTAGGGATCACTCCTGGCAGTCCTCAGGGGATCATGTGGTGCCCAGTAGATCAAGCAGTTCTCCTCTATGCTAAGCATGCACCCCAGCCCACTGAGTTATCTATCAGTTCCTCAAAGTAGTTATCAGATAAGACAACCAAAGACTGTCAATTCCTCATCTGGACAAGTGCATCCTGTTCATTACCAGGTACAGGGAGTGCTCGCTGGGGCCAGGCTAGGGCAGACACTGTTTGCTGGCAATCAGACTAATAGGAAATTACTCTGGCAAGAGGCAATCATGTTTAGTCTCTTGCCTGCTGCCCAGAATTGCAGCCCTAGGCCTTTGTCAGGAACATTTCTGTAGCAAGACACCTATTCTGCACAGCTTGTGCCTGTGTCTCTGCTTTGGAACATCTTCCTGACTGCCCCAGGTTTGACATGTGCCTCTTGGTACCACTTAGGTCCATAGACCAGTAGCCCTCCAGCATGCATTCCCAGTCTCTGAACAGTATTGGGAAAGAAGGATCCTGGGAGAAGTCAGGGTTCCCCTGCATCTTACTCAGTACAATGAAGAAGCCAGTCCTGACAGATGGTGCCTGTGCCCTGACCCCACTCCCTGTAAAAGGAACTGCTAAGTGTTGGGTATGGAGGTGGACACTGCCAGCCCTGAGCTCCTCTGAGAGTAAAGCAGGAGCAGGAGGACAGTCAGACTCCAACTTTATGCTGGTTAGATGTTAATAGCACCATCCCCAGTCGGGTAGGAGTCAGTGAATAACTTTGGCTCATTTGAAAGGGTATAAGAATGAAACTCCCAATCTTTTCTTAGCAGGGCTCAACAGATGGTCAGAATTGTCTAATGGGTTCATCACAGCCTGAAACTTGAAATCCATCTCAAATGCTTTTTGGAGCATTTGAGATGGAGCCAAGGACATTGGGAGTTAAAAAAAAGGCAAAAGATACAACAGTCATATTACGACTTATGCCAGCATTCCCAGACCAGCAGCAAGAAGAATCTGACTCCATCAACACATTCTCCATGTTTATTATGGCAAATTGATCACAAGGAACTTGCCAGGTCACAGGTTCCAGTGGTGCCTTACTGAATGCACCTCACCTGCTCTGATATTGCAACCATCCTGCAAATGAAAAGGTGGGGCCGTGGAGATGGAGTTGTACTCTAATGATGCAAAGGGAGAGAGAGAGAGAGAGAGAGAGAGAGAGAGGAGAGAGAGAGAGAGAGAGAGAGAGAGAGAGAGAGAGATCTGTAGCTCTGTAGCTCTATAAAAGAATTTGGAAAGAATCAAGGCCTGATGTGTGAGAGGCCTTACCTAAACAAAAATCAATAGGTGTTCCTGCAAGCACCTGTGAAATATGGCCTACTGTCGGGAAGCCACCGGGGTCCCCCGACAGTACCAGGAAGCGAGTTCCCTTCTACCTCCGAGCCAGTGGGGAATGGATGAAGACTCAGGAATCTGATGCAGTTTTAAAAGGCTTTACTTATCACAGGTTCAGGCATACAAGTCAGCAATAGGAAAAACCCTGTGCTTAGGATTCCAGGCTAGAAACCCAGACACGTGTAGGCCAAGATGGCGGCCACCAAGTGTTAGGGCCCTGTAAAGAGGAGACAAAGACAAGACTCTCAAGAAGAGTGCAAGCCCCAAGAGAGCCCAAAAAGAGAAATAGAGAGAGAGGAAGCAGGTTGGTTTTATACCCCTGCAACTTAGACCTCCCACTATTATGGGAAGCAGGAAGGGTCAAATGCCCTTAGGTAAATTCTCCCAGCACCTCACCTAGGCCCTATTATATGCTAATGTTTTGAGCCAAGATCTGCCTGGAAAATGCCTTTATAGGGTAGAGAAAGGGGTTTCTGAGATGGCACGTCCCTGTATCAAAGACCAATACTAATGCCAGTTAAATACTTCTCCAAGCCTTCACAAAAGTCTCGTCTACTTCACGGTAGTTTTGTATTTTAGTTGCCTTTGAGTTATCAGGGAGCCATGCTTGCTTGCTTGGAGGCAAACAGCATTTCTCTCTGGTCTAATTACTTAGAGATCCAATGTGGCCAGGCAAATATGCTGGTAAGATCTAGCTAGTCCCACGATGATTGTGGTAGCATGAGAGAATATTTATACCAGCCAGTACAGAATACATGGTCAGATAAACTGCCACATTTAGACTATCCCCCTATCTACGAAGTGACCTGCAGGAGGCAATCCAGGGCAGATGCAGAGGCTCTTAATGGAGTTCTGCAACAGTCTACATTTGGGTGTTGAATTGGGACTGATTGCTCACTGCTGAGCAATAGGGAACTCACTCAGGAGAAGAGGCCCCCTCTGCATCCCTGAAGGACCTCTCTGGACCACCACTGATGTTTATCAGTCAGTCCATCTTCCAAGCTGCCACCTTAAGTGGCTCCTACCTCTTCCTCCACCCTAACTGCTTATTGAATTGCAGGCTTGTATTATTGTAATGTGAACTCCTCTCAATTAAAGCATATTGTGATTCTAGGCACTTGCCTTGAGTCATAAAGAGAAATGTGTCCACATAATGTGGACATAGAGGTGGCACTTAACACTCTGAGCTGGAACTTTCTTTGCCACTAACCTCTGCTGACCCAGACTGAGTCTATAGGATCACCTTCCAGTCCATTATGGAGATGCAGGACTGCTCTCTGTCGCCTTTAGGACTTGAAAAAAACAAAAAGCAAACAAACAAAACCCTTTGCTGTGCTTTGTCTCAGAGATCCAACAAAACTTGAACCCAATCAAGTCACTGCACTCAAGCTTCTCACGCCTCCCGTGACTTAGTTTGGACACTCTCTTCTCTGTCACTGGCCCTTCCCGCCCCAGGCAAATGGGGAAATGGAATAATGGGATGGGAAACTGAAATAATTCTGCAAAGGCCATCATAAAAGATACCTTATAAAGTTATTTTGTCCTGGAGTATAGTTCAGTAAAAAGGAATTATGACTGATCAGGGAATATTAGACTTGGACTGGGTAGTGAACTACCCCTTGCTTTATCAGGCTGTGCCCGTGAAATGTCAATCTCTGGATTCCCATGTTTTCTTCTTCCCACTGGTATGCACTTTCTGGGAATGGTTGTGCTCATGTCAACCATTAGGACCACTAGTTCACAGTGAAGGATATTCTATCCTCAAGCTCTTCCCTCCAATGGGAATCTAGATGGACAGGTGAGTAAGTGACAGAATATTGGAAGACTAGTGCCCCCTGGTTATTCCCAGGACTCCTATCCTCTATATACAAAGTCAATATTAGCTCATATGCCAAATGCCTAAATGTGCCTTCCCTTTCTGGGACCTACGCCTAAAGATAAAAGACTTGGGTTAAGCAGCAGTGCCAGTGATCCTGCAAACTATGTGGCCTTGGGTTGGAACAGACAGTTGGATAAATGTATTTGGGCACCCTTCATCCCTGTCATCTCTGTGCATGGGAAACTCAGGAAGTAAAAAGGATTGAATTCATTAATAATTTTGTCTTTTCATTCTGATAGACACCTCTGCTGTGGCTGGCACACCCTCCTGATAAAATCACTACATCTGTGGTTACAGATGAAGAATCCCAGCAAAATTACTTATGACCCCAAAGTGAAGTTCTTCTTATCCCACACCATATTGTGGTGACCTGCTGGTACAGAATAACTCAGACCCTTCTCAAATCTTTAAATATTTGAGGGGGATTTGGGAGTCACACCCAGAAGTGTCCAAGCTTACTTCAGGTTCTGTGCTCAGGAATCACTCCTGCTGGTGCTTGAGGGACCATACACAGTGCTGGGTAAGAAAATCAGGGGTATCTATATAAAAGACAAGCACCTCAACTCCTATATTATCTCTCTAGCCCCTAATATTATAAAACCAATAATATTCCCTAATCTTGCCATCCAAAGGGATGATGAACATCCAAATGGGTTAGTGGAACAGGATAGTGGTTGTGTAATGACAACAACTCTTGCTGTTTATCTGTTGATAATTCAAGGGCAGTGCCAAGTGAGCGAGAGGAGAGCTGTGCCCAGGCAGGATAGTTGTGAGCAAGACACCCATAGTCTTTAAAGTTTGTTTGTTTTTTGTTTGGGAGTCACACCCAGGCGAAGTCAGGTCTTACTCCTAACTCTGCACTCAAGGATCACTCCTGGCAGGGCTCAGGCAACCACATGGGTGCTAGGGATGGAACACAGGCCAGCTGCATACAAGGCTGGTCTTATCCATTGTACTATCACTCCAGCCCCTGAAAAGATGCATTTCTAACCCTATCAGTTGACTTCATCCTGGTGCTTGAGGTTCCTAGTTGAAACCATCTTACACAGAGGCTTCCTTATCTGGTTCCTCAGTAGCTCTAGTAAAGTTTTGTTAGAAAATGATAGCAAAATGTGCTAGAGAGATGGTACAACAGGTAGGGCATTTGCCTTGCATACAGCCAGCCTAGATTCAATTCCCGGCATCCCATATGGTTCCTGACCTTACCAGGAGTAATTTCTAGGAGCCGAGCCAGGAGCAACTCTTGAATATCACAGGATGTAGCCCCCAAATAAAACAAACAGAAAAAAAAACAAAGGGAAAACCGCAAGAAAGCTAAATCTGCTCAGGCTATTCGGGGCCCAGAGGAGCCAATTCCCCAAGGAGAGGATGGAAATGTGTTAGATTTGATCTGCTTTATTTGCTATTTTAGAGAGAGCCAGGATCCAAGAAGACTGTTTGGAAAAGCAATCATGCATAGCCTCTCATTCACTGAAGGTCATATAAGAATGGCCCTTTGACAAATGTGTACTGGTGGAGTGATGGGTGCTGGAACACTACATCGCTGAAACCCAATCATGAATGTCTTTGTAATGGTCTATTGCGTGGTGACTTGATGAAAAAATAGAAAAAAAAAAGGTCCTGAACCTGGAACCTTCCCTTCAAGGTTTCACGGGTGTCCTCACAGCCTGTGCTGGGCACATTTCTGCTCTGGCACACATTTCCTGTTTGCCCCTGGGTTTGAATGGTATCTCTTTGTTCTCTTTCAGCTTCTGGGTCAGAGGCCCTCAAGCATGACCTTGGCTTTTTTTTATTTCATGGTCCATGGATGAAGGGATTGGGACTTACCTCCAGCCCCAAAGGGGAATATGAAGACTCTCCTGCATTGACTGTGGGGCAAGAACCCTGGTGACAGGTGACAGAGGCTGGCAGCTGAAGCTGAGCTTGCTCTGACTCTTCTCTGTGAATAAGAGGTGTTGTTCACAACCAGGGTCTGTGTGAGTCAGGTCCTGAGGACCCTGACACTGGCTAGCATACACTAGGTTGGCAGTCTGGAACTCTGCTTCTCGTGGTAGGCAATAGGTGTCACTTCCTCAGCAATTGCTATACCGAACGGCCTGTCCAATGAATGAAATGTGTGCAGAGAAAGCTGAACAAGGTGACTCTTGACTCTGCTTGAATGCGTCACCCACCTTGGGAAGTGCCAGGAAAAATAGCCATGCAGTGCTTGAGATGAGGACATAAGTCTCAGGAGAGTTCATTCAGGAAGAATAGATACTACAGGCAAAGGAAATTATGTGCAAAGGCCCTGTGGCAGGAGGAGGCAGGATGTATTTGGAAAAAGGAAGACAGAGCTCTGGTCATAGGGAGGGGTCAGAGAGCACTCAGTGACGAAAGCACATGCCCTGGAAACACGAGACCACAGGTTTGGCCCCAGCACTGCTGCATGCACCAAGCCTAGGCAGTTGGTGCCAGGCAGCTCTGTGAGATACCCCACACTGAGAGATGTCTGAGCTTCTTATAGCTCATGGTGGCCTAGCACTGAATCAAAAGGAGCAGATACTGCAGGCCAAGGAAATAGGTGCTTCACAATTAAAAGTAAGTGTGAGCATCATGGCCTGAGTGTGGCTCCTGGTGAGTGTATGTGCAAGCACTTACAACTAAAGCAGCGTGACTCTGGGTCAGTACCATGTGGGCAAGCAGCACACCCAAACATGCATGTAACACAACAACCACATCACAGCAGATAATTTAAGAAAATTCATTTTTTTAAAAAGAAGACTGGTGTTCCTGCAGAGCATAAAGTGAAGGGGATGAGACAGGATGGGAGGGTGCACAAAAGTGCTAGAATGGAAGGGAGGGAGCAGCCAGGGCAGGGTTGTAGGACACGGGGACAAGGGGTCCTGTTAAGACATTGGCAGCATGAGTTTCCAGAGGATGGTGTTGCTGTAGGAAGGGATGTGTTTTGGGATGAAGCTGGTGGCAGTGGAGAAAATGGGCATGAAACAGAGAAAGAGCACAAGAGAAACAAGTGAAAACATTCCACATCACCTTTCTCAACTTCAAACTGTCCTACAAAGCAGTAGTAATTAAAACAGTGTGGTACTGGAATAAAAACAGACCTGTGGACCTATGGAATAGAGTTGAGTATCCTGACACCCATCCTCAAACACATGATCATTTAATCTTTGATAAAGGTGCAAAGAGTCCAAAATGGAGTAAGGAAAGCCTTTTCAACAAGTGGTGCTGGGAAAACTGGGCAGCTACATGTAAAAAAATAATTTTGGACCTCTGTCTAAACCATGCACAAAAATCAGATCAAAATGGATTAAAGATCTCAATATAAGACCTGAATCCATAAAGTACATTGAAGAAAATATAGGGAAAACCCTCCACGACATTGATGCTAAAGGCATCTTCAAAGATGAAACATCACTAACAAAGCAACTGGAAGCAAAGATAAACATATGGGACTACATGAAACTAAAAAGCTTCTGCACCTCAAAAGAAATAGTGACCAAGATACAAAGACGGTCCACAGAATGGGAAAGAATATTCACCCAATACCGATCTGATAAGGGGTTAATATCCAGGATATATCAGGCACTGGTAGAACTTTACAAGAAGAAAACAGCCAACCCCATCAAAAAATGGGGAGAAGAAATGAACAGAAGCTTTGACAAGGAAGAAATTCGAATGGCCAAAAGGCATATGAAAAAATATTCATCATCGCTTAATCATCAGAGAGATGCAAATCAAAACAACAATGAGATATCAGTTCACACCACAGAGACTGGCCCATATCCAAAGGGTAAAAGCAACAAGTGCTGGAGTGGATGCGGGAAAAGGGGACTCTCATCCGTTGTTGGTGGGAATGTTGACTGGTAGAGCCTTTTGGAAAACAATATGGACATTGCTCCAAAGATTCGATATCAAGCTCTCATTTGACTCTGCCATACCACTCCTGGGAATATACCCTGGGAAGTCAAAAATACAGAGCGGAAATACCATCTGCACTTTTATTTTCATAGCAGCACTATTCACAATAGCCAGAATTTGGAAACAACCAGAGTGCCCGAGAACTGATGACCCGATATCTACACAATGGAATACTATGGTATATGCTACACAATGGAGTCTGGATGTTGAGAATGACTAACTGCATGATGTGTGGTTTGCTCTGGCTTCTTGCCAGGCTTACTGGTATCAGTTAAAACATGTCTATAACTGTTTACTATGTATAAATGTGAAAGAAATTGGGAAGAACCTTATGCAAAAATTCAGTATCCTATAAAACATCCAGACTCTATAGTTCCTCAGAGCTCCATTCAAGATAAAACCTGATCTTCCCCCTTTAAGTTTCATCAGTAAATGCTCGGGTTGAGAGCCTTCCACTGAGACTATACCACCTACATGGTAAAGCCTGGCAAGCTACCCGTGTTTTATTTACTTTTTATGCCAAAGACTAGTAACTATTATGGACCTCAGTTCCATAACCTGAAGAATGGTTTCGGGCTCCTCCTGTCCCTGTAGCAAGTAGATGCCCTTGGGTCGCATTTGCTTGTGACAGGACTAATGGAGATGTTACTAGTGCCCACTCAAGCAAATCAATGAACAATGGGAAGACAGTGACAGTGATCAACACAGTGTGTGGTATATCTACACAATGGAATACTATGCAGCTGTTAGGAAAAAATTAAGTTATGAAATTTGCCTATAAATGGATGGACATGGAGAGGATTATGTTGAGTGAAATAGCCAGAAGGAAAAAGACAAATTTAGAATGACTGCATTTATTTGCATGACATAAATATATATATATATTCATATTATGATACCAATATCCAAGGTCAGGTGAAACATGGATCAAGAGGTCTTTTCAAAAGTGAAAATTATACAAATATGTGGGAGTCAGAGGTTAGGTAAGACAGAGAAGGAAACAGAGTGCTAATAATTGTTGAAAGTGCTAACACCAACCTAGAATTGAGCATTAAATACAGGCAAAAAGATTCACATGATAACCTCTAAATGTATGTATTGCAATCCACAATGTGTAAGAGAAAGAAAGAGAGAGAGAGAAAGAGAAAGAGAAAAGAGATAAAGAACCTGCCATAGAGGCAGGCTAGGGGAGGGGGAGGGAATCAAATATATAAAAACTTGTATACAACCAAGTCTGAGTGGACTATTTTAGAGTAGGTAATTGAGATTATGCATCACTTTCATCTTACTAGTCTCTTCTATTTCTTCTGTAACTTGGCCAGTGCAAAACATTGTTTCATTTATACACTCTAGATGTTCACATGTGGCCTGGAGAGACAGTATAGGGGTTAAGGTCTTGCCTTCCACAGAGCCAGGAGTAGCTGCTGAGCATGCTCCATGCTCCCCTAAGAAATGTGGATACTCATCTGCTTCTATAATTTGTATGGCCCCTTTACTATGATGGTTTTTCATTGCTTTAAAGGTTTGTGATATTAAATTCTATTACATTCTGATATTCTCTATGTTTTCCCTACAATATAGCATTTATTTAATTTTTTTAAAGAACTCTCATTTACAAAGTTGCTGATAGTTGAGTTTTAGGCACATAATATTTCAACACCAATCCTACTACTAATGCAATATAGCGTTTTTTTAAAGTCACTTTTTTTAATGCAGGGATACAGGCATTTTGACATTATCTGCTGCTCTGATCTCAGGCTAGCAGAGACAGGCTAGACCAGAGGGTCATAAAATGTTCTCCATATATTTTTAGGATATTAAGGGTTTTTTTTAATATACTTAAACCCTTAATCTATCTAAAACCCATTTCTTGTATTTGATGTATGATTGGGATTTTTTCCAAATGGTGAGCCAGTAGTTTCAACACCAGTTATTGAATAAAGGGTTCTTTCAACCTCCTCTTTATGTTGTGTTTAATCCCATATCCATTAGTCTGATATTGGACAATTTCTTTTGTTTTATAGATCTCCGGGTCTATTCCTGTGCCCAAACCAGATTGTTTTGTTACTGGGATTGTTCCAGGGGCCTTGTCACCAAGAGCGGCCTGGAGGACACCTACAGCTGCCAAGGCAAGTAGTGGCCTGGACGCTGGACTGTATTTTCATGTGCGTCATTGTCCTGAATGTTGGCCCAGTGGCACCCACATACAGTATGGCAGGCAAAGACTATGGTAGGGGAATCAGTAACCAGAGAGATAACCAGATCTGGGAAGGGTCAGGTCAGTCCGGCTCAAGTACGCGAGCAAATGTCTCTGCGTGACTTGGCATTCCCGTCCCAGATGGCCCAGGAACTGTCTGCTTGCCTTCCTCACTCCCCCAAATTACAGGTGTTGAGTGGCTGCACCCCCAGGAAAGATGAGCACAGGGTCCACTTACGCAAGCCCGTGCAGAGCCCAGTCTCTGCCCTGGCCCCCTTCACTCCGCTTAGCTTCTGGGTGTCGGTGGAGGAAACTTAGAAGAGACATCACAAAGGAGGCAGGCAGTGGACACTTAATTTCCCCTCTCCCCCCACCCCCCGCGCGTCCCACGAGCCTGCGATCCTGTCCCCTCTCACCTCCTTCAAGCAAAGTAGGGGGAACTAAGCACTCGGACCTAGGGCAGGAGAAGAGCAGCTAGACTGGGACGCAGAGCCGAACCCCGGCAAGCAGGCGCGGTCTACACCAGGAGGCGCATCCACTTGCTTCCCCTAGCTTAGGATCAGGAGGTGAGGGTGGGAGGAACTGGAAATGCGAAGGTGAAGAGGCCAGGCTGGGGGCGGGGCTCCGGCCTTGCGCCCCCGCCCGCCCCGCCCCCACCACGCCCCTCGCCTCCCGGGCGGCCTCCCGCGGCCGGAGCCGCCAGCTGCCACTGCTGCAGCGCGGGGTGCCCTCCTCGATCGGCAAAGCACAGGTGAGCGCCGGGGGTCCCCACGCCGGAGCTGCGGACGAGAAAGGCAGGGCAAGTTTCGCCGGGTCCAGGAGACGAAATCAGAGCGCTGGGGGAGAGAGGCATCCACCGAGCCGCCCGAACCCCGATTCCTGGCTGCGTGGGGAGGTGGTCTAGGGGTGCCCCGCCACGGGGAGGTGGATAGGCGCCTCGACCCAGAGCCTCTGCGGCCCCGGGGAGGTGATGAGCTGGGCGCTTCGGTTGCCTGCGGCCGTGTGGGGGCGCGACACCTGGAGCTGGCCAAGCAGATGGTAGGGTGCGGGATCCCCGGGGCCCCAGGCATCCAGGACGGGGAGCGATTGCTTACAGCCTGCAGCTAAAGCCACCCCTTCTGGGTCACTAAAGGGCCACCAGAGGCTTGCAGAGGGAGGGAGCTCAAGAACCGTCCCAGGAATATAGTCTAAAGGGCCGCCAGATTTGCTCTCGTTGGTATAGTGTGTACAGGTGGGAAAACCAGCTGGTGAAGACGAACCTTGTTTTCCTTTTTTTTTTTTTTCCTCAATCCTCTAGTTCTTGCATCTGAGCAGGTGACACCAGAATTGAAGTCCAGCTTTGGGTCTGTCTCCTAAATTCTGGATCTGTGTGTCCAGATTTGAATGTGAAGGAAATGAAGGGTGTGTGTGTGTGTGTGTGTGTGTGTGTGTGTGTGTGTGTGTGTGTGTGTGTGTGTGTGTGTGTGTGTGTGTGTGTGTGTGTGTGTGTGAGAGAGAGAGAGAGAGAGAGAGAGAGAGAGAGAGAGAGAGAGAGAGAGAGAGAGAGAGAGAGAGAGAGAGAGAGAGAGAGAGAGAGAGAGAGCTGTATTTTAATACTGCAAGTTTGTCCAACTTCAAAGTCAGGGCCCCTGAACACACGTGTCTTCTCTCCTCTGCAGCCGGAAGGGAAGATGTTCACGGTGCTGACCCGCCAGCCCTGTGGGCAAGCAGGTTAGTAGCTCTTTGCAGGCAGCAAGGGGGATTTGTCCAGCACGCCCCCCCGCCTCTCCCCCCCCGCCCCTAAGAGAGGGTTTTAACAGGGAGGGGGCTCTTTGGTTCGAGACTCAGTTACTCAGCGCTTTCGCCACCAGGATTCCTGCACTAAACGTCATGCTTTTCATCACGAGTACGCAAAACAAGGACTAACACGCACGTTTCGCGTGAATGGTTTTTCCGGTTTGCATAATCCATTAATTTGGCCCTTGTGGTTTCCCCTTACCCAGCCATGTGTAAGGTTTGCTTCAGAATAGTGTGGATTCGGGGGCTGGGGGGCATCTTCCCTGTGTTCCCTCCTACTGTTGCTGTCACTGCGCCCCGCAGCGTCCTGCCCCATCCCTGGTCGAGGTTACCTTTGCAGAGTCCCACTTATCCAGGCACCCACACTCTCTGCACCCTGATAAAGGTTCCCTGCCTGCCTGCTTGCCGCTGGAGCTTTTTGGTTTTTTTGTGTTCCCCTCCCCCATTGCTCGTGTGGAAGCCTCTTGGCTCCCAGGTAGGCACCTTGTAATCACAGTTTGTCCAGCACTAATGACAGCAGCGCTCCAGGCGCTGTTCCTGAAATGAATGAGACGTGGCCCAGAGCTCTGGCTTTGTAATAGGCTTTTTTGCTGGGCCAGGGTTTGCTGAAGGTAATCATAGCTTTTACCTGAAAATTGCTGAGGCTCAGCGGGTGTAGGCGGCCAGCCGTGTTGCTGTGGTCAGGAAATTGCTTACTGCTCACCCCTCCTCTGCCCTCTGGACAAATGTTCCTTAGTCATGTCCCAGAATTGAGTGTTCTCTTTCCAGAAGGACGTGATTGAAGATAGTAAGGATGACTTTACCAATCCATTGTCTTGGGGGTGGGGAAGAGAGGTAGAAGGAAAATTGTACCTAAGGAGTTGGTTTTACTTTGATTTCCAGATGTTTAAAAATCAAAAAAGAAAGAAAGAAAATAATAAAACTCCAACACATGTCCTATAATATCACACATACTGATGAACTTGTTATATTCAAGGGACAAATCGAACCCAGCAGACTTAATCTTTACTATGTCTTGTCTGGGGAGAAAAGGACCTTGAACTGACAGTGACCTCCCTTAAACTGACAGCCTCAACTTCTCTAAAAGTTGAAGCTGTCCCATTTGCCTCTGTGGTCTGGTCCATCGTGGGCTTTGGGTCGGTATCACAGACACTTCACAGATCCTTTTCTGGCTTTAGTTCCCCTCTTGCCCACTACCCAGCATTCTGTAATGTGTAACTCCCTGTAAATGACATTTTCAAATACTCACGTGGCTAGTTCTATGAAATAACTTCATAGAACTTAGAACTGGGGTGCCAGTCTGAGGGCCAGTATGTATTTGCAGGCTTGATAAATGTTAACAAATTCCCTCTCCCATTGAGGCCGTTCGAGTTGGCCTTACTAGGTAGGAGAACTAAGGAGGGGCACTTTAGACATCAGGAAGTGTCTATGACAGCATCTGTACTGCAGAGCAATCAGAGGGGGCAAAAGGGCTGGCGGATTTTATGACTGGCTCACCAAGGACTCACTTCACTGTGAAGTAGCTGGCTAGTGGAGCCGAGTCTAATCCCCACATGCCCTTTCCTTGTTTCAGATAAGTGTGTCCTGGAATTAAGGAAGGGGTAAGACAGAGCTTAAGATGAACTAAGAGTGTTCGGGAACAGAACTGTTGACTGTTGTTCAGTAGGACTTTCTACAACACTGAAATGTTTGATAGCTGTACTGCCCGCACAGTAGCCACATGTGGTTATCGGACACCTGAAATGTGACTAATGAGACTGGCGAACCTAAGGAGTTTTTCTTCCTTTTTAATTAGTTTATATTTCAGTACCCAATTGGTGAGGGACATATTGAAATTCCCTAAATCCAGCAACTTTTCTATTATGCCAGGATTTATCATATTTCTGCCATGTGGGTGCCATCATTTATATTTATGTCATAATAGAGATACCAAGACTATTAGTCAATATTTTAATTAAATGTCTTATTTTTAAATTTAGATATTATTTACAGATGGTCAATTGATTAAATTTCAACTTTTGTCCCCTAAATTGTTCTTGTCTATATTTTAAAGATAGAAGCAATTTTCTTTTTTTAGTTTTAGGGTCAAACTGGTAATTCTCAGGGGGTCAGGCCTGGCCCTGCACTCAGAAATTACTACTGCTGGTGTTCAAGGGACCATATGGAATACCAGGGGTCAGACTTGAGTGGGGCGCATTCAAGACAACTGCTTTATCTGCTATACTATCACTCCAGCCCCAAGAACTTTTTTTAATTTTTTATTTATTTATTTATTTATTTTGCTTTTTTGGGGTCACACCCGGCAATGCTCAGGGGTTTCTCCTGGCTCTGCACTCAGGAATTACTCCTGACGGTGCTCGGGGGACCATATGGGATGCCAGGGATCGAACCTAAGCCAGCACAGACCGCGCGTGCAAGGCAAGCGTCCTACCCACTGGGCTATCGCTGCGCCCCCAAGCCCCAAGAATTTGTAAATAGAAATTGTACCAGAGAAGCTGGTTTGCTTTGATTTCCAGCTTCTTACAAATGCCTTTGAAATGTTTGAACCATTCTGATCCATCCCTGCACACTACAATCCTACAAGGTCTGGTGTACTTTCATTAGCTCAAGAACCAAGCACTTGCTCCTTCCCAAGGGAATCCTGCCCAAGCCCCAGGAAATGGCTCTTCTGGTTTCTGTCATTTGCGTCTTTTAGGACCTCACACAGTGGAGTCATTTCCCTATAGTACAGTAGGATTTCTTTTTCTTTAGTTTGTGCTTTTTTTTCTTTTTCTTTTTGTCCTCAGGCTGCTCCTGGGGCATTGCTCCTGTTGATGCTGGAGAAACCGGGTGGTACCAGGGATCAGACTCAAGCCTCTTATCGGCAAAGCAGGCCTCGTTTCTTTCCTATTTTGGGTCATCTGCAGGGGGAGGCACTGGAGTGATGCCTCAGCTTTTGTTCTATTTCTCCAGCCCTCTTTATTTTAAAAAAATCTATTTACATTTTTTTTATTAATAGGGCTAAGAAGATAATACTACTCACTGCAGTGGCAGACCCGGGCTCGATCCCCAGCATCCCAGTACAGTCTCCAAAGCCCACCAGGCATGATCCTGATTACAGAACCAGGAGTAAGCCCTGAGCACCTTTGGGTGTGACCCCTTCTAAAATAATTATTTTTTTTTTAAATTTTTTATTATACCACAGTAAGATATACAATTACAAAGAGGTTCACAATTGGGTTTCAGTTATACATTATTCCAGCATCCATCCCTCCACCAGTGCCATATTCCTACCACCAATGTCCTCAAATTCCCTCCCACCTCCCCCGACCTGCCTCTATAGAAGGAACTTTTCCTTTTCTTCTCTCCTCTCTCTCTCTCTCTCTCTCTCTCTCTCTCTCTCTCTCAAATAATTATTTTTCATTAACTCATCCTGGTTTGTTAAAGTCCTGTTTTCCCTTCATCTAGCTAAGAAATATTAGCTCCATTTAATAACCAAATGTGATACTTTTGGCTTTATATTATTATGCAACAGACATATAATTAGTTGCTTGCTTTTAGTCAGGGACTATATATTTAGCTATTTTTTTTTTCCTTTTTGGGTCACATCCAGTGATGCTTAGGGGTTACTCCTGGCTCTGTACTCAAGAATTACTCCTGGCAGTGCTTGGGGGACCATGTGGATTGCTGCATCGCGTGTAAGGCAAAAACCCTACCTGCTGTGCTATCGCTCCAGCCCCTGAAGATTATTTTTTTATTCCTGCCTTTAAGTGGGTCTATAAGTTATCTATATTTTACTTAGCCCCTTTGTAAGGAAGCATGTGAATTGAAGCCCGGTTTTTCTGCTTGAGGAGATGTAGGTGAGACCTTGGGCCTCACCCTAGACAGAGGGAGAATGACGGAGTTGCATTCTTTCTCAGAACCAAAATGTTTCAAGCACTTACCATGTTTACATTTGCTCAACAGTAAGTCAGTGTGACCTGAACTTCAGAGGATTCATTTTGTCTGGAGGCCGGTACTGACTAATTTTTTTTTCTGGGATGATTTTTAGTTTTATAGAGGCTCCACCCAGTGGTGCTGAAGGCAGGGGGTGGGGAGACCAGGGTTGGGGACACTTCTCTGCAACTCTCCAGCCTGACAGCACAGTGCTCACACCCGGTGGTGCTGGGGGTCACTAAGCCACACCCAACAGTTCTCCAGGATGGAGGGAGGGGGTGGTGAGTGAACAGGATCCAACTCGGAGCCTCCCAGCTGTCCCCCGCCCCACCGAGCCCTGAGATTATTTGTCAATAAAGCACATCACCTGCCTTAATAGAAAACTCATATTTTTAAAATCCACATGGACACAAATCTTACTGCAAATTAGCTCAGAGATGACCAATAGCGGGTGCAACACACTCTGAGAAATATCAGAAAACTAAACCGTGCCTATCTGCTTTGGACACGCTGCCAGTCTTTTGGTTGGGGGAGGGAGGAGAAAAAGGGTGTTGGGAGCCCAGTGGCTGCTCTGCCCCGAAATTATAGCTCTCATACCGGAAGTGACTTATGAACATGGTAACGAGGCCAGTCCACAGGTTCTGCAGGGAGAAGACCAGCTCTTAACTTCTCCTTTCCCAACCTGTATCTTGTGGATTTTCCATTTTAGGCGTCAAGACCTTCTCCCGAGTCCCAGCCATCATAACGCTGGTGGTCTTGCTGGTGAGCGTTTTAGCGCTGATGACAGTCACAATCATCCAGATTCACCACAAAGAGGTCCTCCTTCCAGGACTTAAGGTGAGAGTGAAAAGATGGGCCCCAAAGGGAAGAAGGGGACCATGACATCAGTTATTCTAAGGTCACAAATCAGTCAAGAAGAAAGTCCAGTCTCCCTTCCTGCAGCAGAAGGCGGTGTAAGACCCAAGGGCAAAAGTCTAGAGAGCCCTGTTGTCAGAAGCCTTGGGTAATGACAGAGACACCCTTCAAGGACAGCGTTGTCTTGCTATGACTCCTCATTGTTGGCAAAACAGCTAGAATTGGTGGCCAAGAATCACAGCTAGCTACCAAAAATTTACCAGTTCCTACACATCTGTTTTGTAGGCTTGTCGACAACATGACAATCCTCGACAACATGACAATCATGACAACATGATGTCATCAGCATCATGAGTGGAGACCCAGGCTCTTCTGGTCTTCAAAGTCTCCCTGAGCCCTCTTTGGTTTGGAAGAGTGTCATGCAATTACTTTAACTTTTCCACCTTTAAAAGCACTTAGGAGTGTGGAGCCGAAGAGATAGTCCAGCAGGTAGGCCAGTTGCCTTGTACATGGCCCACCAGGGTTCGTCCTCAGCATACGCTTATGGGCCCACAAGTACTACCAGAAGTAATCCCAAGTGCAAAGTCAGGAGTGACCCCTGAGCAAGCATTTCAGGATGTGAATGCCCTCCCCGCCCCGAAAAAAAAAGTACTTAGGATTTTCTTCAGAAGCCTTACTGAGCTCTTGGTGAGTCCAAATGGCCTCTTGGATGACCTCTCGTAGGCTGAGACTTGCCATATCACACCCTTGACCTTAAAGATATCCTTGGAGATGGTAATTTCAAGAGAAACTGTGAGATGAAATGTGGAGAATGTCAGTGAATCACTTACCATCTTAAGTAGAGGTCTGTGAACGTTTACTTCACAGGGCCAAAGAGTATTATAGCAGGATTTGAGGACCTCAGAGTCTCTGCTGCATGTGCTTTTGTCTTTTTTTTCTTTTTCCTTTCTTTTGGGGGGTGGGGAGGATATAAGGCCACATTCAGCAGTGCTTTGGAATTACTCCTGGCTCTATACTCAGGGATCCCTCTTGGAGGGACTCAGGTGATCACAGTGCTGGGGATCAGATGTTGGTCCTACCCACTGCACTGTCTCTTCCGCCCCATGTCTTAAGACTGAAAACAAATCGAAACAAAAGCATAAAATACTGCTTAGATGAAGGGCTACAGCGGCCAAGTAATTCGGTCTGATACCCTTAATCTTACATAGCATTTGCTTTTGACTTTCTGGGTATTTTCTTCATCTTCTGCTGTTAGTGATCATTCAACTGCTGTGTCCAAAACAGAAGGTTTTGTAGTTATTGTCTCTGGATTTTTTTTTAATTTTTTTATTGCTGTTGTTTTTTGTGAGGCCAGGGGTCAAACTCAGGGCCTTACACATACATGTTTCATGTTCTGCCACTAAGTATGTCTCTGGTCTCTGAAATAGAGGGTTTTAAAAAAAAGAAATTAACTAACATTGCTTTTGCTCTGTGGGTGAATTTGATCTGCCATTCTGAGATCACTTTTCTAAAGGATTCAAAGAACCATGGGATTTGCATCCATTATAGGAGTGTACGTAGGCGTCTCAGCCCCTCTGGCTCCCCTAGGCATTGCGGTGCTGCCCTGGGCTTAGCCCTGGTGGAGAAATGCATCAAGTGGATGAATGGAGACCAAGATGTGCCCAGCCTTGACACTGCACAGACTTGTGAGGGCTAGTATGTTAGCCACTGCCCCTACCACAATCCCCATATTCCCAGGGCTCTGGAGCCCTTGAGATATGACCAGGGACTTGAAGACTGGTATAAAAAATGTAATGCAGGGGCCAGAGTGATAGCATAGCAGGTAGGGCATTTGCCTTGCACGTGGCTGACCAGGGTTCGATCCCGGCATCCCATATGGTACCCTGAGCACTGCCAGGAGTAATTTCTGAGTGAAAAGCCAGGAGTAACCCCCGGAGCATTGCCAGGTGTGACCCCCAAAAAATATGATAAAATAAGAAAAATGAAAATGTAATGCATTCCCTGTGGGAATGACAATATTTTGGGCATATTGGCCCAAGTGATATATTATCAAAAATCAATTATATTGGTGGGGGAGGGTGGGAAAGAATCAGCCCCACACTGCGTAGAGCACATAGCTCTCATCTGGGGTCCTGGGTTTGAACTCGGGGTTCAGTATCACAAATAAATACCTAACCTTTCTGCAAGTGTCTGACTGTGAAAAGAAACCAAATTTATCTGGCTGTCCAAAACATTGAGTAGTTTGGAGAAGCAGTTTTCCCATGCTCCAGGCACTGCTTCCTTCTCTAAACTATAACATCAGCATCACAACCAGGAGTACTGTCAGTCATCTCCTCACATGTTGCATGCTCTGGTTCAGTTTAGCTGAGCCTTTTCCTCGAATCATCTCAGTTAATCCTGTGCCAATGATAGCCGGTGGGCAAAGCAAGCTCTGGGAGCACTTTGCAGGAGAGGAAGCAACGATTCAGGCACTGACTGTCAGGACCCAAGTGAAACGCAGCCTCCCTGTTCTAGGGCAGGGCTCTCTGCATTTGCCTCCCACCTCCTCATTTTACGTGTCTGGGGCGCGCGAGGACTGGCCTTTGGTAGGAGATGAGGCTTCTTTTGTGCAGGATGGGAGTTGCAGAGGGCAGCCGACCAGGTATAGGAAGATTAGCTGGACTGGGAGGGGACACACCTCCCAGCTAAGCACAAGGCTAGTGGCAGCCCATACTAGCAATGAGGGGCTTCTCCCAGGGTCCCCGTATGTCAGAGTGGCCAGCACAAACTACACTGTGTTTATTTCCCCTCCTGGAACACAGACACATGTCCACTCAGAGCCTTAGCTTCCTCTTCTAGAACATGCTGCACTGCTTGGGACCCCAGAATCCAGGGTCTGTGTGTACCTCTTCCTGGGGGCTGACCCCATCCCTGGTCTGTGGGCAGTTGCTAGCAAGCAGTAGAAATGTGGGGTCGGAGCTGGGCCACAAAATACACAATAAAAAAAAAGCTGTCTCACATGCTACAGTCAACACAGGTGCACACGGCTCTTTACTCTGTGGCTTTGTCAGGGGTAGGGAATGGGGGCGGGGGACAGCGGTGAGTGGGGGAGAGAACAAGCTGTAGCAGACAAGGGTGGGGAGAGAGGGGAAGTGGAAGGAGAGGCGGGCAGAGCAAATACCTCTGACTATGAAAATTTCCCTCAGGTTTCACAACATCGGGAACTGCTCAGGGAAACCCTGACTGGTTTCTGCTTATTTGAGGGGAGGTCAGAGCTGAGGCCTGCATTCATACCAGAAAGACATGGATGAATAGAGACAGACATCTAGAAGAAAAAGACCTGATGGGAAAAAGGAGATTCTGGGTCTCAGTGGGGGGGTGGTTGAGCCATTGAAGGACAGGGCAGTAGTTTAAGGCTCTTTGCCCAGTGTGAGTTTTTCTGGTCAAAACTGGGGTGCAAGTCGGTCATCAACAGTTGGTCCCAGGAAGTAAGGGTAGGGACTGGGAAAGTGAGATCTTAGGGTAGGTGGCCAGTGGGAGGGCCTGTTACCCATTAGGCCACTTCTGTGGGCGCTTGGGGCTCCATCCTGCTGCTGATCTCTGCAAGCTGGGCCAGAACTCAGCCCAGAACTGCCCCCACCAGGGGCCCCCCGGAGAACCACCTCACTGCTCCACTCAGGCGTGGGTTGTGTTTACACACCAACATCCAGCGGTCAGTGTGGAGCCTGCTGCCTCGGGGAGGGGACGGCAGTGCTGATATTTCAAACCCAGTGAGTTTTGAGGAGGGAGGGACAGCAGGTAGGGGAAATGAGGAACTAAGCGCAGGCATGGTAAGCTCTGAGAGAATAGGAGCAGCTCCCAATTCAGAACAGTAACCCAACAGGTCTCTGGGGGTGCTAGGCCTTCAGCAAGCGGGTAGAAGAACCAGAAAACACACCCTCTGCCAATGAGCAAGCAGTCAAAGAAGGTTCGTCGCTCCAGAATCTCACTCTCAGGCCCTAGTCACACATCAGGAACAGGAAGTGGAAGAATCACACTGAAATACTGGCTCAGAACGTTCAGTCTGCTGAGTTGGGCAGATGAGACGTGAGAAAAGATGGGTATCTGCCCAACTCAGCAGACTGAACGTTCTGAGCCTGTATTTCTGCGTCTGGCTTTTGTTTTGCAGTGTGTGAGGGGTGAGGGGCTGCTGAGAGTTGGGGGAGTGTCCAGTGAACATAGCCATGGGCCTCTGTGTGACTGTGAGGGAGTGAGCTCCTCGGTAGTTTCTTAGGGGGTCCCTGGATTGTTTTCCCAGACCCTCATGCAATGTCATTTGTGGTGATGACACCCAGCTTTGTTTTTGCCTAACCTTGTTTTTAGCTGAGCTTAAGAGCAAAACTATTACAACTCTAGTCAAGAATCATGAAGGCCCCCAACCCCTTTTCTCATTATCGCTGGTCTGACTTGCTCCACCAGCTTCAAAAAAATAAACACAATGACCTCATCTTTATTTCCCCGCACAGGCCCCACCTGCTTTATTACCATGAAGTCCCTTTTCTTTCCCCTTAATATTTTTTGGGCCACATCTGGAGGTGCTCAGGGACTACTTCTGGCTCAGTGCTCAGGGATTGCTCCCCGTGGGGCTCTGGAGTCCAGGGCTGGAACCCTGGTATCCTGCATGCAAAGCATGTGCTCCAGCCCTTTGGGCGCTCTCCCCAGACCCTAGTTAAGTCCTCCTGAGAGGGACTCGCTTTATCTGCTGCCCCTACCCCCAACTCCCCATCAGTTGTTCAGTCCAGTCTATTGTCATTGCTTCCCTGTAGCCACATGGTGTAGCTGGGAAAAGAGGCCTGCGTGGTCTCTGCTTCAGGAATTCGGCTTTTCTCCAGGGACTTCGGATCAGTTCTCCATATTGGGTCACAGGCTCATACGTGGCCATAACCCTCCAGAGTACCACTGATGGTGAGGCGGTGTTGAAACATGCCCTTCTGAACCCTCATTGAAGATTTCAGTTACCTCGTGTCCACACTGTGAGAGAAGAGTTGGATCGTTGGTCTCTGTCCCTCCAAAAGCCCTGACTCCTTACACTCATTGATCCTCTTCAGCCAGAACTGCAACCACATCACTGAGAGTTTGCTGTCAGCACCAGGCAAGGCTGTCACTGTACTGTACATCTTTTTTTTTCTGCTTTTTGGGTCACACCTGGCAATGCTCAGGGGTTACTCCTGGCTCTGCACTCAGGAATTACTCCTGGGGGTGCTCGGGGACCATATGGGATGCCGGGATCGAACCCAGGCAGCACGGGCGGCCGCATGCAAGGCAAATGCCCTACCGCTGGGCTATCGCTCCGGCCCCTGTACTGTAATCTTACTAGTAACCTGGGCTTCATTAGACACGGTTTCCTTGGGGCTGAGTTCAGGGTTGAGAGTCAGTGTTGTGGTTTTTTTTTTTTTTTTTTTAATTTGTCACACCACTATGAGATATACAATTACAAAGATGTTCATGTTTGGGTTTCAGTTTTAGTCACACAGTGTTCCAGCACCCATCCCTCCACCAATGCCCATTTCCCACTGCCAATGTCCCCTGATTCCCTCCTCCTTCCCCCAGCCTGCCTTCGCCTGTCTTCTCTCTCTCTCTCTCTTTCTCTCTCTCTCTCTCTCTCTCTCCCCACCCTCTCTCTCTCTTCTTTCCCTCTCCCTTCTCTTAGACATTGTGGCTTGCAATACATACATTTAGAGGTTATCATGTATACCTCTTCGCCTACATTCAGTGCTCAGTTCTAAGTTGGTATTATCATTTCCAATAATTGTTAGCACATTTTTCCCTTCTCTGTCTTACACAACCTCAAGAGTCAGTGTTTCTTAGCCTTTTCAGACCATGGCCTTCTTTCAACCTTGCTTCCTTCCTATGACCCCTCTCATGCCATGGCCCCATATTTATGCAATTTCCACCTCTGGCCCCTTGGAATATCCCTAGGTTCTAAAGGGGGTCTCTGGCCCCTAGTTTAAGACCACTAAATTAGACCTTGGGTTCAGCCCAAGTCTGCGAACCTGAAAAGTTCTTACTTCTGTGACACTGAGGAGCTTCTCTGTCAGATGGGGAGAGGGTGAAATATGCTTTATAAATTCAGTAAGACTACAGCCCTCGTGGAGTGCCTGGCATATTATACATACTCAGATGGTTATCGGTATTATTATTATAATAATGATGGTAATTATGAGAAGGAAGTCTAAGAAAACCAGCCTTATGGCCTTTGCTTCTGATTTGGCTAAGAGCTTTGCATAGATCATAAGTTTTGAAACTCAGGGGTTCACACAGGAGGCTGACTCCTTGGGCTGCCCCACTGAGCCTGCCTCAGTTCCCCTTCCCTGCCATGCGCTTTCTCACTCCATATTCAAGAGTACTTGTTGCTTCTCACCCAGAAATGGCCTCCAAGCTGATCTGAATAAAATTTCTGCCCGAGTATTCCAGGAACCAGCTTGAGTTTCGATGATATGTGAGACATGTTGAGACCCATTTTTTCACCTCTGAAAGAGCTGCTGAAGAGGGGAAGAGACGACTCTGTGTTTGCCGTAGTGCTGTGTGGTGTGACTGGGTACGGAGAGAAGGGGAGGATCACCCAGCCCCCTAGACTTCCCCACCCTAGTGAGGGACATAGCAGGAATCACAGAGAAGGAAGCTCTGCCTTCTCTCAATGTTGGGCCAGACGGTGTGTAAGGCTGGGTTTCATATGTAGGAAAAACACCTCCTTTGTGAAAGGTTGAAATAAAGAAACTTGGGGCGGGGAGAAAGGAGAGCAGGGTGCAAAGAGATAGTATCTGGGAGTTAAGGCACTCGCCTGCCTGCAGCTTGAGCAGGCACTACCGGAGGTGGCCCCCAAATCCCAAAGCAAAACAAAACCAAGAAGCTTTAGAGAAAAGCAGGTACCCTTTTGGAGTGCTTCAGTTGTTTTCTCTGACTTTGCTTTTACTGGTCAGTGCGGCCCTACAAGGCTGTGGGGGTTGGGGTCCTGGGGGAGCAGAAGACAGCAGCAGGGGAGGAGGGGTAGCAGCTGAGAATGCTGTGGCCCGGCCTCTGGGGCTCCTCAATTCCTTCTATTTCAACCTGCCTTTTACACTGCCATGGGCCTCTGCATTTTACACTGTTGGCAGGAGCCCGTGAACAATGCCACCATTGTTCCCGGGATGGGGGTGGGGGGGTTAAGTACCAGGATCCTGAGCCACGGGTATCAGAATGAGGACCTGAGATTAGGAGGTTGTGTAGGTTAAAATGCCAGTGTACACAGACTGTTCTGCTCATTTGAGGAGAGAGAAGCCCTGATCCAGGAGCTGGTACAGCTGTTTAAAAAAGTTGGCCCCTGGGGCTAGAGTGATAGTACAGTGGGTAGGGCATTTGCCTTGCATAGGACTGACCCAAATTTGATTCCTGGCATCCTATATGGTCCCCTTGAGTCCACCAGGAGTGATCCCTAAGCACATAGTTAGGTATAAGCCCTGAACACTGCCAGGTATGGCTACCCGCCTCCCCACAAATAAATAAAATAAAAATGAATAAAATAGATCCTATTCTGAGTGATGCTGTTATGTCAGAGTAGAAAGTCAGAAAGTTGGGGCCGGAGCGATAGCCCAGCGGGTAGGGTGTTTGCCTTGCACGTGGCCGGCCCATGCCAGCCTGGGTTCGATCCCCGTCATCCCATATGGTCCCCCGAGCACTGCCAGGAGTGCAGAGCCAGGAGAAACCCCTGAGCATTGCCGGGTGTGACCCAAAAAAAGCAAAAAAAGAAAAAAAAGTCAGAAAGTTCCCATGTGTCCAGAATAGGAGAATTGGTTAAACATCTTATTACGGTAGACTTGACAACAAGATTGAAATGGGTAGTATCATAAAGATTTTTACTGGCATGGGAGATGTGCTAATGATGAGTTAAGAAAAAGAGAAAGCATTGGAAGAACCCGTGGCCACCATAACCCAGTTGTTCAAAAGCGTGCCTAACACAGAAGGCTTTCTGCAGCTCTGTGCACAGAAGACCATTGAAAAGGAGGCGACAAGGAGTTAGCATGGCTGATTGGTGGTGTGTGGGGTTTGTCTTCCTCCTTGCTTTGTGATTTCATCTTGCTTGCCTGGTTTTGGGGGCATCCCTGGCACCTCACTTCCTGTTCACTTTTGAAAGCCAGCCGTCTGACAGGGAGGGGACTCCGGAAGGTGGGTGTTTTGCACAGGGCCTTTAAAGCAAGATCCCGTCCAAGACTGCAGGCCCAAGCCCTAATTGCATGAGGTCAACCTCAGTGATCTATGGGACGAGGAAAGGCCTCTGCGTCCAGGGCATATTCCAGGCACCCGATATCGCTGGGCCCGCACTGTTCAAACCATTCTCCAGAGGCCGTTAACATGGCTCTATCCTGTTAACATGGCTCTATCCTGGCCAGGCTTGATCCAGGGCGCAGGTCAGTGCCTTCAGATGATGCTCCCTGGGGATCTGAAGGGATGATGAAGAGATGGACCCAGCCTCCCAGCCTCCACGCCTCCACCCACAGCCCCAGGGAGCTCTTGCAACCGCTGCTGCTCGGGACCCTGCTGTCAGTTTACTTCTCTGTTGACTTTTCCTTCCTGAGTACAAATTCCAAAGACTGGTCCCTCCCTGTGAGGTGTTCCTACCTTTAGTTCTTTGGTTGCTTCTGCCCAGGCAGATGAACCTGGAAGCTTTGAGAAGAAAAAGGCAGCAGAAAGCTACTTGTTTCCCTCCTGAGCCCTCAGTGGACTCTGTCCTGCCCGGGCGCTGATTCCCAGCCATGGCTGCTGCTTGCAGTTACCCAGGGACCTTTCAAAACCTTGGATGCCACACTGTCTCCCAAAGACCTCCCGAGGTGCTTATCTTGCACACAGGTGACTCTAGTTCCATCCCCAGCATCACATATGGTCCCCCTGAGCACCACCAGGAGTAACCCTTGAGCACCACTAGGTATGGCCCAGACTAAAAAATAAAAAGATTCTGATTGAATGGATCTGGGGTACTACTTGCCCTGTGGGAGTTTCTAAAGTGCCCTGAGTGAACTGGCTTGGAGAAAACAGATTTTCCTTCCTGGTCGGGCTCTACCTCTGTGACAAGGTGAGGAATAAACTCTTGAGAGCACTGGGGGGTTTTCAGGGACCCATGGAAAAGGAACCTGCTGAGTTTTGGCCCATTTCTGACGCTCCCTTTCCTCACTGATTCAGTTTGGAATCGTGCTGGATGCTGGGTCTTCCAGAACCACCTTCTATGTGTATCAGTGGCCGTCGGAGAAGGAGAATGATACAGGAGTGGTCAGCGAAACCTTCAAGTGTAGCGTGAAAGGTAAGGCCCCGAAGTGCATCTGGGAGGCTGGAAGAGAGCCCCCCCCCAATGTGGAAGGCCTGGGGAGATCCCCAGAAGCTGCCTGTAGGCCAGAAACGACCAGGCTGAGCCTCAGAAGAGCCTCACCAGGTCCTGACCTGGTGCTGCCAATAACCCTCAGTGCCGTGACACTAGCCCAGTCACTGTCCTTCCCCGGGCCTCATTTATGGAACATGTGGAGGGCATCAGATAAGATTTTTTAACCCACCCCTAATACTTCAGGGATGCTCATGAAGATACTAGATCCTGGAGCAGGGAGAAAAGTAAGGGGTGTGTTGATCCCTCCCGAAGTGTCTGCTGTGGGTACTCTGAGCCCCAATTGGCTTAGGGATGCAGGGGGCCAGAGCTTACCTGCTACACTTTGGGTTGAGTTCCAGGGAAAGGAATGTAGCCATTAGGGAACCTGAAGTCTGTCCTTGGGTGCTGTTTTTCACTCCGGGAAGGAGAGAGGGGAGTAGAAACGTTCCCTCTGTCTTCTGAGCCTTTCACTATGCAAATACGTTTGAGAAGAGTGGAACAAAGGCAGCTGGTGCTTCTACTCATGACATGCAAAAAATATGAGCAACACATGGGAAATGGGCTTCCAACTGGGAAGAGGTGGCTAGCAGGGGGCTGTGGGATGGGAGACCGGAAGGAGACAGAGTGCATTGGGAGGGACAATCCGCACACAAACAGGCTTTATGTATGAACCTGGGCGTTGTGGCTTCATAGATTCTGATGTGTCACAAGAGAAGATTTTTCTGTTAATTTTCCTCCCACTGTTTAAAAATGAAAAGCTGTCGTAGCTCACAGGCTGTATTTAAAAAAAAAGTTGTGAACTGAATTTGGCCTGGGAGCTGGCAAGCCCTAAAAATAGGAACATTATTGAACACTATCAGCTTCTCTAACAGGCCTTGGCGCAGCCTCCCTCAGAACACAGCCTGAAGTGTAGGTTAACTCTTTCCTCATTCTTGCTCAGTTTGCTTTATGTATTTAGTGTTTCCTGGCTTTGAAAATAGAATCAAACACATATTTAAGGGGCCTGGAACAGTAGTACAATGGGTAGGGCACTTGCCTTGCATGCAGCTGACCTGGATTCAATTCCTGGCATCCATATGGTTCCCAGAGGTCACCACAAGTGATTCTGAACAAAGAGCCAGGAGTAAGCCCTATGTGCTGTTGGCTACAAAACCAAAAACAAACAGCATAACCCCCACCCCCACCCCCACACATATCCAGGAAAACAGAATAAAATGTATTCTTCTATAATTCATTTTGTTCAGTACCTCCTGTCTGCTGATGGACTTTTGCCTGTACATAAAGGCTGGTATCCTCTTTAGGTGTTTGCCCGTTTCTTCGGCCCTCTACCCACCCCCATTTCTCTCTTTTTTTGTGTGAAAGAATTTTCAGCATCTCTTGATCATTTTTCCTGTTGAATTGCTTGTTTTTTCTTATTGATCTATTGAGATTAATTTTTAATTATCTAAATGAGTGCTTTGCTCCTTTGATTATCATCTTGTTGCTAACATCCTCTCATTGTTTATGGTTTGTCATTTAACTCTCCACAATGTCTAAATGAATATAAGCTCTTAATTTTTATGTAGGTATAATTATTCAACTTTATGAGTTGTTCATTAAATATATGTGTGCATTTGTATGATTGTGTATAAGTGATATGTGTATGTGTGTTTTATTTTGTGGTGCTGGGACTCAAACCTAGGACCTCACATGTTCAAGGCAAAGTATCACAAGCTACACCCCACCTCTGGGATTTTATTTTTTATTAATTTATCTGTTTTGTAGTTATTATATCACCATGAGATAGACCATTACAGAGCTGTTCATGACTGGGTTTCAGTCATACAGTGTTCCAGCACCCATCCCTCCACCCAAGTCCTCCTGGTCCCAGTTTTCCTGGTCTTGTATATTAGTCTCATACTATTTTGTTTATATCCCACAAATGAATGCAGTGATTCTATATCTGTCTTTTCCTTCTGACTAATTTCACTTGGCATGATTCTCTCCATCGCCATCCTTTTGCAGCAAATTTCATAGCTTCATTTTTTCCTTACAGCTGTGTAGTATTCCACTGTATAGATGTACCATAGTTTCTTTATCTAGTCATCTGTTCTTGGGCACTCAGATTGTGTCCAGATTCTAGCTATTGTGTATAGTGCTTCTATGAATATAAAAGCTATTCCTGAAGCAAGCAGATGCAACTGGGCTACACTGGCACGTGATAGGGTCAAATGGAAATGTTACTGGCTCCCCGCTCGAGGAAATTGATGAACAATGGGATGTCTAGTGATCTAGTGATGAACATAAAAGTGCAGATGGTGTTTCTGCTGTGTGTTTTGGACTGCCTTGGTATATTCATTTTATAATTCTGCCTTTAGTCTGCACAGTGGAGCACAGTTAGTGGTGTGAACATCTTCAAGGCCCCTTCTTTGGAGCACTGTGGTCTGGGAGCTCACCTGGAGTCCCCAACCTGTGTGACCTGAATGAGCTCTAGGTATTGCCTCTTCCCACACCCTAGCAGTTCTGTAGGCCCTAAGGAGCTTGTTTCATCCCCCCTCAGTGCATTGTCGGATTGCTAAGTTCTTGGAAGTCATGAGAAGCAGAATTAGCTTTATCCAAGAGTCTTCTTTGGGTATCCAGGGTTGGCCCTGACCAGCCAACTCCCCTGGGTGTCGCCACCCTGGGGAGGCCATGGAGTAGAGTGAGGCAGCTCTCTGTAATTAAGGCCAAATCCAGAAAGAACAGACAGTGGTGCCACAAGCCTTTGCCTGAAGTGGCTTCTGTGTGCTGTGCTGGGCTGACCACAATAAGCACTGTGGTGTGGGCCAAGCACTGCTGGTACCATCATCTGCAGGACACAGGCCGCTGTGCCCTTGCTCTGACCTCAGCCAAGGGCACTGGCTCTGTTCTTTTTTTTTTGGGTCACACCTGGCAATGCTCAAGGGTTACTCCTGGCGGTGCTCAGGGGACCATATGGAATGCTGGGGGGTCGAACCCAGGTCAGCTGCATGCAAGGCAAACACCCTACCCACTGTTCTATTGTTCCGGGCCCCACTGGTTCTGTTCTGAGCCTTCCCTTCACCACCTTGCTTGAATGAGGGCAGCGGATGCTTGTTGAAGAGACGGCCTGCCTTCTTAAAGGAAACAGAGCAGAGTGTACGAGAGCAGTTCAGATACACTTTATCCCAATGTCTGAGCCCCTGCAAAGTTGCCTTTGACCTCTTCATTTCTAAAAATGGGCATCATCATTATCCCACTAACCCAATAGAAATGATGTAATGTGGGCTGGAGAGCTCGTGCAGCAGGGAAGGCATTCGCCTTGCACATAGCCTGGGTTTGTTTCCCAGTACCCCACAATGCCCCTAAAGCTCCTCCAGGAGTGATTCTTTTTTTTTTTAGTTTTTTTAAAATATTTTATTATACCACCGTGAGATATCAATTACAAAGATGCTCATAAGATGTTCATATTTGGGTTACAGTCATAGAGTGTTCCAGCACCCATCCCTCCACCAGTGCCCATTTCCCACCACCAATGTCCCCTATTCCCTCCCTCCCTCCCCTAGCCTGCCTCTATGGCAGGTTCCTTTATCTCTTTCCAGGAGTGATTCTTGAGCTCAGTCAAGAATAAACTTTGAGTACTTCTGGATATGTCCAACGCCAACAGAAAGAAATAAAAGAAACAGGAAATTAAATTATGTATTTAAATAATAATATCTAATGTCTAGTTTATAGTAAGCACTCAATTAAGTGTTGACTCTTCATTATTCATGAGTTACCTACACCGCTTAGAATTCATGGTAAATGTTCCTACCCAAAAGCTCCTCTGACCCAAGAGTTGTGTCTTTAGGACTGGAGGAGACTCATCAGTAACGTATACCTCAAACATAAAAGGTCCTGGGTTCAATCTCTGGGACGAAATTTAAAAAATTGTCTTGGGTTGGTAAATAGTACAGGGGTGAGGTCACAAAGAAGGCATGTGGCACCACAACATGGGCTCCTGAGCACATGTGCTAAAGCTCTGGAAGACCCTGAGCTTTTTGGGGTTACCCTGTGCTTCCTGCTGCCACATGGTCCAGGCAGCACTGCCTCTCAGGCCATGCATTGAACCACTGGCCCATTTGACAAGAATCATTGGCAGTCGCCCGGGAACCCTGAGATCTCCTTGGGAGGCTCAAAGGAACAAAACAACACAAAATCTATCTTTGGGGCCTGGAATATAACATGAGGGTTAATGCACGAGGTTTGCATGTGGTTATTCCAAGTGGTCCTGGCACCACGTGGTCCTTTGAGCATTGCTGGATAGAGCTCCAGCAGGCCCCCTGAGCACCACTGGGTAACCCAGGGATCCCCACAATCAGGGCCCTAGCAGCACATATACATCCTCAGACCTTCACATGGAACGACCAGCCTAGTTCACCAAGAATCACCCAGGAAGGCATCAAGGCCTCCTGAGTTGGGTGACATACCTTGTCACCACCACCCCACATTACCCCCAAATCTGTCTTCTGTCAGAAGATCAATTTAGCCTACTCAGCTCTGAGGGCCCCTCGGATGATAGAGAGAGGAATGGGCGCTCCATAGGGCAGAGGGCCTGGGGCCACCAAGGATGTGACTTGTGGGAGGAACAGGGCATGGAACCCACAGTACATCCATAAACCCATCTTCCCTATCATCATGGTAGCCCGAGAGCCATATATACTCAGAATGACCAGGAACTAAAGTCAAATTATAGACCTCACGTTTGACTGGCATCAGTCCCTCCAGGACACATGGTTTCTCCAGAGATAATTTGAGTTTCTGGTTTCTCAGATACAGATTTCCCCCAGGACTCCCCTGCGTGACATGCTGAGGGAGTGGTGGATCTTGCTTACCCAACCCGGGCCTCAGAAATGTCCTTCTCGGACGGGCCCCGCTGACTCAGCCCTAGACTGCTGCCTCTCTCTCTGGCCCCACTGGGAGCTGCCTTTGCTGCTGGTCCCTGTGCTGGTGTCTCTCACTCTGGCTCCCTGTATGTTCCTCCCCTCTCTTTTGGTTGGTAGCATGGGGGGAGGGCAAAAAGAGGACCATATATTTTTAAATCTTTATTTTTTTTATTATAACACTGTGAAATAGACATAATAGACATTTACAAAGCTGTTCATGAATGGGTTTCAGTCATACAGTGTTCCAGCACCCATCCCCTCCACCAGTGCACATTTCCCACTACCAATGTCCCCAGATTCCCCTCCCCCTCCCCCTAGCCTGCCTCTATAGCAGCCATTCTTAAAGAGGAACATTTTGATAGGGCTCAGGGAGACTCCTGACTCCCTCATGGATTGCTCCCCAGTGGTGCTCAGGGGACCGTGCATGGCCAGGACGGAACCCAGAGCTCCTGTACGAAGCCTACACTCCAGGCCCTTGGCCTGTCTCCCTGGCCCCATATGCTCGCCTCTTCAGCAGGATGTTGTGTGATTGCCTGCATGCCTGCAGCTGCCTCTGCAACCAAAATCATCATCATCATCATCATCATCATCATCATTATCATCATCATCATCATCATCATCATCATCATCATCATGTTTTCTCATTAAGTGAGCAGTTTAGAAACTCTTTCTTTAAAAAAAATTTCATCAGAACCTACACTTAGCTGTCTTCTCTGCTGAAATTCTATAAAAAGTTACTTGGACACCAGGCCCACTATAATTGTTGAAAAGCACCTTTTGCCCACAGTTGGTCCTGTCAGCACAAGGATTTTGATTCTGTCCTACCTCACTTGAGGCCTTGTATATGGCCTCCTCTCCCCAGCCTGGGACTGTGACCGTCAGTTTCACAGTGCATAAAGACCTAGGCTCTTTATGTGCTTATGAACATAGTCTCACTTTTGCTTTTTATAAAATTACTTTTTAGCACATAATATACTGTAATTATAAGTGTAGAATTATAATAATAAAAACATCATAACATATTGTGCCTATACGTATATTCCAATGTATGTTCATAGAATGAAACTTAGAAAACCCAGATATAAAAAATAGAAGCGATCCCACTTCTAATTTATTCTCTGAAGATGATAAGGTTCCTGTTTTTATGTACTTGAAATTTTTTTCTTATTGTTGTTGTATGTACATTTTGTGCTTTAAAATTTGTGTATCTAATCTACATATATGCATATATATACAAACATGTATAGGATACAAATACAGGTTTGTACACATATGGTGGTTACTACTATTAGAGATTTTTACCGGCTCCTTCAGTTCTTCAAGCTACCACACTCACTAAAAAGGAACTAAAAATTTATCTTGGAGCTGGAGAGACAGTAGGAGGGTAAGGAGCTTGCCCTTGCATGCAGCCACTCCAGTGTGTTGCCGAGGACCACGTGTGGCTTCCCAGGCATTTCTAGGGGTGGCATAGACTTGAGAGTAACCCCTAAGCACAGCAGGGCATGACAAAAAATCATATAATAATCACCTGAACAGTGGTAATATTCGCACTGTTGAGCTTGACAGTGCTGTATATGGATTGTGAAATAAAGCACATGAGTTATGAAGTCGAAGTTCCTGGGAAACAGTAATTTTAGCATAGGAAAAAGATAATAAAGATGTGTGATCAAAGAATCTAAGTAAAAAGCTACATTTTGGTGGTCAGGATTTCTCCTGGCAGTGCTCAGGAGGCCGTGCAGCACTGGGGATTCAGCGCAGGGCTCCCGTGCACAGCATGTGCTCGCCCCTTGGTCTGCATTTCAGCTCAGACCGATAGTTCTTAATTAGTTGTTCAATCAGGATTCATGATATATTTTCTTTTAGAGCCTCCGTACAGTGTTGGGATAAGCTCTGTAACTTTTATTAAATACCATTACTCAATAAAGAAACCAGGACTCTTTGAAGAAGTGGCTGATTCCATATCTGGGTAGGAAGTGCACCACGCCTTCATCCATGTCATCATAGCCGATAGCAAAGAAAGCGAAGATTTCTAGAATCCCGTCAAGGGGGAAGGGCCAAACTGGAGCGCAGCATGAGTCAAAGATGGACTCATAACAACCACAATATATAGAATCGCATTAAATATTTCCTTTGAATAAAAAAAACACTTGACCTGCACACAGCAGACCTAAATTCAATCCCCAGCACCACACATGCCTCCTACCTGCGCCGAGTGATCCCTTAGTGTTCCCTTAGTGTTCCTAAGTATAGAAACAGTAGTAAACCTTGAGCACTGCTGGGTATGGCCCAAACCCAAATAAAATAAAATAAAATAGGGGCCGGAGCAATAGTATAGCAGGTAGGGCATTTGCCTTGCAGGCAGCTGACCTGGGTTCAACTCCTGGCATCCCATAGGGTCCTCCAAACACTGCCAGGAGTAATTCCTGAGCGTAGAGCCAGGAGTAACCCCTGAGCATTGCTGGGTGTGATCTAAAAAAAGCAGATAGATAGATAGATAGATAGATAGATAGATAGATAGATAGATGGATAGATAGATAGATAGATAGATAGATAGATAGATAGATAGATAGATAGATAGATAGATGAATGAATGAATGAATGAATGAATGAATATACATTTATGTGTTCCTAAATATAAAATATAAAATCCGGCCGGAGTGATAGCCCAGCGGGTAGGGTGTTTGTCTTGCACGTGGCCGGCCTCTGCCGGCCTGGGTTCGAACCCTGGCATCCCATATGGTCCCCTGAGCACCACCAGGAGTAATTCCTGAGTGAAGAGCCAGAAGTAGCCCCTGAGCATTGCCGGGTATGACCCAAAAAAAAAAAAAAAAAAAGATAAAATCCATCAATGGTCTTGTAGGTGCCATTTTATTTTTTGCAAGCTGGTAAGGGCAAGGGCTTATCCTGCATAAACTGCTGTGGGGTAACCAAGAGTCAGTGATGGGGAAGTTTCTCTCTAAAAGCATTTTCGATAAGTGAAGCATGATTTAGGCGAATAAAGCATCACCATTTTGCAACCCCTAATGGACTAATGGAGCTAAGCAATGGTCATTTATACCTGTTATTAGAGACGAGCAGACCCTGGCACCTCCTGTCAGGCGCGCACACTAAAGTATTATGGGAAAGGTGCTGACTCTGATTTAAGCCTCTCCTTGCAGTTGCAACAGGAAAAACAGGGTCCATAAAATGAGCTAAAATGAACCTTGAGGAGGCAATCAGCAAATGCTAGACCGTGGAAAACCTATAGAACAAATGAAATCTCAAGGCACGTTATTTTAGTTACAAGAAGAAAATGGAGAGGGAAGGCAGAATCGACAGACTCAAAGAGACTCAGCAGGAAAGAGGTGTTTGTACAAGGAGCCTTCCCCAGCACCAGAGGGCTGTGACCCGTGGAGACAGCACTACTCGGCTTAGTTGGTCAGCCCAGCCCAAACTTTCAGAACCTAGCCAGTATTCTTCACAGATGTATTGCCTGTGTCTGAAAACAATATGAGTTTGCCGCTTTGTCATTCAAAACTGAAGAGATTTGGGGCCGGAGCGATAGCCCAGCAGGTAGGGCGTTTGCCTTGCACTCGGCCGGCCCATGGCCTGGATTCAATCCCCGGCATCCCATATGGTACCCCAAGCACCGCCAGGAGTAATTCCTGAGTGCAGAGCCAGGAGAAACCCCTGAGCATTGCCAGGTGTGACCCAAAAAAAAGCAAAAAAAAAAAAAAACTGAAGAGATTTAAGTAAGACACATCAACTGAACTGTTGGTGGAGAGCAAAAATCAGATATTCTCACTCCACAGCAATATAGAGAGAAACAAACAAGGGCATAGACAGTATCCAACCAACAGTGACAAAGCCTTGGCCTTGGATGACAAACTGAGATTAACAAGCACTGTAGGGAGGGCTGGGTGGGATTGAAGCGACAGCCTAGATGTGATATTGTGACAGTGGTGGAGGGCATCGGGCACTTTGATGATGGTGAAGTGTGGTAACTATATTAGTAAGTATTGGCTCTGGGTATGCCTGAAACTCTGCGATGAACAACTTTGCTAAGTGCAGTGATTTAATTTTTAAAGTATTTTAAAGACCATAAATATTTATATGTCACTTTAACTACAATTTTTGTGGGGGGGGGGTTTTGAATCAAACTCGGCCATGCTCAGGGTTTATTCCCAGCTGTGTGTTCAGGGGTTATTCCTGGTGGGGCTTGGGAAACCATATGGCGTGCTGGGGATCAAATTCCTGTCAGCTGCATGTAAAGCAAGTGTCTTGCCTGCTTATTATCTCTTAGGCTCAAATTAACTATAATAATTAATTTTTCAAATAGCTGACAGCTCTTAAGAGGGTTGCGAGGTATCAATTAAACAATGGATGGAATTTGAGCCCTGATTCAGACTTAAGGGGGATAAAATATGAAAGTGGATGAAATGTGAACCTGAATTACGTTTTTATTATGCTGGACGTTATTTTAAATTTTATAGGTATAGTAGTCAGGCTATGATTATGCTTCTTAAGCCATTCTTGTCTTTTAGTGAGAAGTAGTAAAATATTCATGAAATGAAATAATCCTATGTCTGCAGTTTGCTGGGTGGAGTGAGAACTGGGGAGAGATAGATGAAGCAAGAATTGATCACCATTTGGGGCTGAGATCTAGACATGGGGTTCAGGATACTATTCTTGCTACTTTTATTTGTAATTTGAAATTTCTATAATTCAAACTTAAAAAAAAAGTTAGGGCTACAGCCAGTGATCCTCTGTGCTCAGGGGTACTGGGGTTCCATACTGGGATTCAAGCGCAGCCTCCCACATGCAAGCATGTGCTTAGCCTATTGAACTCTCTAAGCCCTGAGAAAATGTAAGACAAAAACCTGGCGGGGCCAGGCAGAGAGTGCAGAGGACCCAAGTTCAATCTCCCTTCATGTCACTCCACCTCCCACTCACAACAGCACAGCACTGCCGGATGTAGCCTGAATATACGAGGTGTGACTCTAGTACGAGTGAGTCTGAGAAGCATCACATGGCTGGGCTGAGCATTGAACTCTCGGGCTAAGTATCACCAGGGAGTGACCTCTGTACTTCCTAAGTTCACCTTGAACCTCCCTAAAAAAAGTGGAGGGTACAGGCAAGTCCTACTTATTTTTTTCTCATTTTTTAATAATTCCCTTCCTTTCAGATTTGAGGAGTTATCAGCGACTCAGCATCTCCACTTACTGCAATGCCCTACCAAACCCTGTTCATTTTAACCTGATTTGTCTGTCTTATATTTAAATGTTGTTTTGTGCTTTTTGAGAATGCTAAGAAATTCTGGTGGGTTGTCTTCTAGGCTCTGGGATCTCTAGCTATGGGAATAGCCCCCAAGATGCCCCCAAAGCCTTTGAAAATTGCATGCAGCAAGTCAAGGCACTGATTCCAGAAGAACTCCACAAATCCACCCACATTTACCTGGGGGCCACAGCTGGGATGCGCTTACTCAGGTAAGGTCTGTGGTGGCTCAGAGGAACCCACTGCACCAAAATAGTCAAGAATGTGTTGAACCTGCCAAGGACGCAACTATTTCTGGGAACAAATTCAAAAGTAAGAAGCCCATGCTTTGACCTAAACTTTAAGAGCTGGGAAACTTTTGGGTCTTTATTTTAATACCCAGAAACAGTTCTAAAAATTGATTTTTGTTCCCTTGGTGATTTACTGAGAATGCTGGGGATGGGGCAGGGGAATATAAAGATAATGTGAGATCTATTCATGGAGTATAACTCTACTGGGATTTTTTATTGATGTTGTTCAAAAAATACAAACTTGGGGGGTGGGAGTGGGAGATTGGAGAGATAGCACAGTAGGCTGGCCACTTTCCTTGCTTGCAGCCAGCCCAGGTTCAATCCCTAGAACTTTATATGGCCCCCTGAAACCCACCAGAAGTGTTCTGTGAGCAAAGAGCCAGGAGGTAGTCCTGAGCATGACCAGGTGTGTCCAAAATAAAGTTAGCATCAATTAATTAAAAGTTGGGAACCAGAGCAATAGGACAGCAGGGAGGGCATTTGCCTTGCATGAGGCCAACCCATGTTCCATCCCCAGCATCCCATATGGTCCCCCAAGCACTGCCAGGAGTAACTCCTGAGTGAAGAGCTAGGAGTAATCCTGAGCATCACCGCATGTAACCCCAAAAAGTTAATAATAATAATAATAATAATAATCACTATCACTGTCTTCCCGTTCATCATCGATTTGCTCGAGCGGGCCCCAGTAACATCTCCATATGTCCTGTCTCATGCTAGTAGAGCCCAAGGGCAACTGCTTGCTCCAGGAACATAGAAAGCCTCAATCCATTCCGGAATGAGGTCTATAATTGTTACTGGTATTTGGCATATCAAATACAACACGGGTAGCTTGCCAGGCTCTGCTGTGCAGGTAGCATACTCTTGTAGTCATCTCTAAGTCCAACATTTATTGATGAATCACGCGGCCGCTTGGCCACGCAAGCCGGGCTGTGATAGGCTGCTCTGCTGGGTGGAGTTCTGACAGAGAGAAGTCCGGATGTGGAAAATGGAGGCCCTTATGGAGTGGGGGGGGTGTCATCTGGCTTGTTACAAGGCTCTGCTGGGGTGGCGGGCCAGGGCTAGAACCTGCCATCCCTCCCCCTGGGCGCCTCGTGAGCTGCTGGGCACAGGGAGAGCAAGTAGCAGCTCTGCCCCATGTCTGTTAGTCTCTGAATAATAATAATAATAATAATAATAATAATAATAATAATAATAATAATAATGTCACTTGTCTTCCTGTTGTTCATCGATTTGCTTGAACGGGCACCAGTAACATCTCCATACATCCTGTCATGTGCTAGTGTAGCCCAAGGGCATCTGCTCACTCCAGGAACATGAAGAGTCTCAAACCATTCCTTCTGGTCACGGGAATGAGGTCTATAATTGTTACTGTTTTTCGGCATACCAAAATACAACACAGGTAGCTTGCCAGGCTCTGCCGTGGGGTGGGAGGCTTTCGGTAGTAGGCTCTCAGTTCGTGCATTTACTGATGAACCACGTGGCCACTTTGTGGCCATGCGCAATGGGGAGAACTCAGCTTTTTCTCTCCGGTGGAGCGCTGATGAGCTGTGGAGTCCAGATGTTGAAAATGGCTGCCCTCATGGTGCAGGGGGTTCCTCTGGCTTCTTGCGAGGCTCTATTGGGATGGCGAGCTCAGACTAGAACCCACCTTCCATCCCGGACCCCTCATGATCAGCCAAGCACAGGGAGAGCTGGTAGCAGTTCTGCCTTGTGTATCTGTGTCTCTGGTTCAAGCATACCTTGGGATTGAAATAGGCTTCGCTGTAGGGTGGGACTCTGACGAGCAGGGCTTGAGATCGGCTTTTCTCTTGGGTGGAGCTCTGATGAGCTGTGGAGTCCAGATGTTGAAAATGGCTGCCCCCATGGTGAGGGAGTTCCAATAATAATAATAATAATAATAATAATAATAATAATAATAATAATAATAGAAACTGTTTTTATTTTGGTTTGAGAGTCATGCACAGTGGTGCACAGCGACTATTTCTGGCTCTGTTCTTGGGGGTTACTTCTGGTGGTGCTCCGGGTCTATGCAGTGCTAAGGATCCAACCCAGGCCTCCTGCGTGAACTCAGCTTTTCTTTCTGGTTCCTACAAACTCCTGCATATCATATCTCCACTAAGTGAAACCCATAGGCATGTAAATTTTACCGTGTGCAGTTGTCCCTGAAATCTGTCTTAAAATAGTAGAATCTCTGCACCTCCCCTCAGACAGCCAGACGAAGCCACTTTAGTTATTGGGAAACCAGCTTCTCATTTTCTTCAGTTAAGTAGTTTCTTCTGAATTTGCAGCCACAGTTCTAACCCACTTGCGTTGTTTTTTAATATCCTTTTCTCTTCATCTTTGCTCCATTACAGTACTTTCTTGACCTTGAAATGAATGAAAAATAGTTCATTAAAGAAAAGGAAATTTATCTAGGTTGGAAGCTGCTCCAAGCTTTGGCAAGAACAGGCAGGACACTTAAACTTGTACATGACTGACCTGAGTTCAATCCACAGCATCCCATATGTTCCCATAAAGCCCACCAGGAGTGATCCCTGAGCACAGAGTCAGGAGTAAGTCCTGAGCACTTCCAGATATGCCCCAAAACAAACAAAAACTCTGACAATAAGGCTTCATCACCAGAAGCCGACATTCTGCCTCAGAGTCACTTTGTCTATGAGTGCAGTAACAGGAGCATGTATGTAAGCATGAAGGACACATAAAGCAGCACGCAGAAGCTCTTAAAGAGGATATTAATTTACATCGGCAGCAGAAGTCCCAAAGTAGTGCAAAGTGCAGAATTCAAACCTTGGCATCACAAAAAATATAAAAGAAAGGGGAAAAAAATCATGAAGCACATTCAACTAAATAAGGGATTTCCTTGTTGTTCTGTCCTTGTCTCTTTTGGGGGAGGAGAGGTGCAGGGGGCAAGTGCCCAATTCTATTAAAGGATCACTCCCAGCGCGGTGCAAGGAACCATCTGAGGAGCTAGGGATTGATTCTGGGTCAGCCATGTGCAAGGCAAGTGCCTGAACTTCTGTCTGTATGGTCGCTCCTGCCCCTTCTCTCCTATTTTTGCTTCTCTTCCTAAGCCCTGATTGGCCATGTAGAATGCACAAGTTACATTTCTCTGTTCACACTTGGAATCTATCTGCAATGTGTTTCACCGTTATTGAGTTTGTTTGAAATAGACATACAGAAATTTCTCCCTTTCTGCCATTTTTCTTTGAGAATTGTCTTAGTTGCAACCACTTTCTCAGCTTTCTCAGTGAGAAATAAAGAAAAGGCTCTATAATGTACAGCCCATAACAAAACCACAGATAATGAAACACTATCCTGTTTAAATGGAGCAAATATTAATTCCTCCTTGTAAGAGTGGTTCTAATGATAATCCATTTCTTTGGAGGAACTAGCTGGCATTTTAATTTCTAAAAAGGCCACATATTAGCTGGAATGGGAACTCATCACAATAGGAAAACTCTGGGTTCTTTCCAAAAGTAACAATGTCCTACTGAATTAGAATTAAGTGCGTATAGCACTTGCCTTTCTTCTTCCTGGGCCAAAACTGAGCTGTTGCCAAGACTTTCTCAATCCTCTGATGAAGAAAGAATTAATCATTTCCCACATAGGGTGAAGTGGCATCAGAGTGACCCGCAATGGGAAGGGACTTGTTCTGTTGCCAGTCCTTCAGGGGCCAGCACACAGGTCCAGTGCATGGACAGCCCTGAGGGCCCTCACATCCTCTCAGAAAGAAACCCTCTTCCAGAGCAAAGTAGGGACAACTGAAAACCACTTCCCACTTCCTACCTAGCTCCTAGATTTGCTTCTCCCAGGAGAATTATCCATGCCACTCTTTGAAGAGGTGGAGGGTTGTTCAAGGGATCTCAAGACCACTCCCAATGATATGTGGACAACCTGATTGGATGGCTCAATGCTTGGGCACAGCCAGTACTTGGCAGACAGTTTCACAGGTAACAGTGTACCTAATGTCACGGCTGCCTAGGAGACTTCCTGCAAAAGGGATGACCATGCATCATGCATCTGAGAAAACACCCCTGCTGGCAGGGAGACGGGGTGTCCACACCTCTAGTGAAGGAGGTAATTCTGAGACTGTTCATTGGACGTTCAACCTTCTATGTTGTGTGTCTTGCCTAGGTTGCAAAATGAAACTGCGGCCAATGAAGTCCTTACAAGCATCGAAAACTATTTCAACTCCCAGCCCTTTGATTTCAGAGGTGCTCAGATCATTTCTGGGCAAGATGAAGGGGTCTATGGATGGATTACAGCCAACTACTTAATGGGAAATTTCCTGGAGGTGTGTGAAAACAAATGCCTGGTTTTTTTTTATTCTTAATCTTGTTATATATCCCCTCACTTGGGAAGGAACACTGTGGCCAGGGTGTGTAAACAGGGCCATCTCACCTGGGTTGCTCTAGCATGGAGTGTGGTAAGGAAACACCAGCAAGACATGACTAAGGGGAAGTCTTGTTCGGCTGGGGCAGAACCATGGATCAAAAAATTGGATTAAATACGTGGCAGAGTGAGGACGGCATCTCCTTCCTGGCCTGTTAGCAACTGGAGGGGAGGGAGGTCTAAATCCAGCACCTGGATATGGGTCTTTTGAAGGGCCGCTGGAGAAGTGTCCTTCCAAGAAGTTCCATAGTCATCTGACACATACAGATTAGCCTCCATCTCCTCCACTCCAGCGCCCACTATCGCTGCTCCTCTGGTGAGCAGAAAGAACGCTAACTCCTGGAACAACCACCATGTTCCAGAAGACATAAAACGCAGGGCACCTTCAGCATATCCAGCCCAAGAGCTAGTTTGTTCCCCCTCAAATATGTATATATAATTTTTAAGTAATTGTCACTAGTTATTGCCTAGGAAATTCACAATAAAATTCCAAATTTCTAACTTCTCCAGACTACTTCATGTATACGCCCCGACAAAATAAGAAGGTCCAGTTGCAGTGGATTAACACTGGTTACGTGGGCCTGGCAAAAGCTATCTGGAACCAAGTCCAGCACGTGAACTCCATAGTTTGCCCCAATAACAATTCCCTATTGTTAACATTTCATCTGCTTTGTCCATTTATTTTCCTGCCCAGTCTCTGTCAACACTTGAGTTCACCATCCTTGAAATTAAGGAAGCATCTGGCTGGCCATCCCCCACCCCCTGTCAGTCATACTTCTTAGCAATAAGAGATGGGTGTGAACTGAAAACCCAGCAGGCTTACTTGACAGAGCATCAGAAGTGGTGTCTTTGGCTTTGCTTTACTTTATTCCCCACTTTGCAGAAGAGCCTGTGGAATATGTGGGTGCATCCCCATGGGGCGAAGACCACAGGAGCCCTGGATTTAGGCGGTGCCTCCACCCAGATATCCTTCGCTGTGGGAGAGAATGTGGAACTGAACACCAGTGGTATCATGCAAGTGTCTCTCTACGGATACACATACAAGCTCTACACACACAGCTTCCAGTGCTATGGGCGGAATGAGGCTGAGAAGCAACTTCAGGCAATATTACTTAAGGTACTGGAGCCAGGGCAGCAAATGGGGGCACAGGGGAGGGTGAGGTGCCTTCTCTCCTGAGAGCAATGCTTTCTCCTCCAACAAAGGGAAGATGGAGGGCCAGAGAGATAGCTCAAGGGAAGGAACACATGCTTTGCCTTTGGGAGACCCAGGTCTATGCACTGGATGGCATGGTCCCCAGCACAGCCAGGAGCAACACCCAAGCACCACCCCAGGAATAGGCAGCCCCTGAGTAGTGCTGGGTGTGGCCCCAAAGAAGAAAAAATTAAAGGTGGAAACAACAGCATGTAACATTTTCCAGTTCTCTGTCATCCCTTAACTGCTTGCAGTATACTTGAGTCAGAAGTTCAAGGAAGTTCCAGAACCTCTGGTTGGTTTATAAATGATTTAAGACCCAGGTTCCCTTTATAGATGCTGTTACTAAATCAGAAGCTAAACAAACCTGAGAATTCTGAGACTCCCCTGAGTGTAGACATCTATTAAAAGTAGTCACCAGAGAAATGCCTGCTGACAGGGAGCAGTGGGGGGCCTGGCCCAGGCCCACCCTCCTTTGAGATGGGCCTATATTAGGCAGGTTTTCTGCCCTGTGGAAGGTGGGATTTTAGGGCAGCTGCATTCCTTACACTGGGACAGTGATCCATGCACTGACTGTCCCAAGGCATGGCTGCTTCAGGCTCCAACTAGAAGGTTGCCACTTCCATAGCCTTGAGGTTAAATGGAGCCTGTGTCCAGGATGGCAGTAGCCCCCTGGAGAGCTCTAGACATTCACCCCGCCCCACACAATCCTGTGAGTAGGAACTGTCAATTTCAATGATATCAAGGTGGCAAAAGCGAAAAACAGGGGCAACGGTAGGCCATAGCTCCTGACTTGGGGCCATCGGGCAAAGGCTGGACCTCCAGCATCTGTGGGTTAGCCCCTCATCCTGAAGGCCTCCTTGCTAATTGAGGAAGGGAAGAGGAGCCCCCCAGCCACTTGTGGCAAAAGTGGGCTGGTCCACCAAAGGGGGATTTCCATGACATCCTCATTAACCAAGTGGCTGTGGTAGGATGGATGGGGAGAATCCCCCATCCAGTCCTAGGCAGCTCCTGACAGTTTCTCTCTTAGCCTCACAGTACCCACAGGATGAGAGTGACATCCACTGTCAGGAGTCTTGGCGCTAGGCAGAAGTGCCCTCAATGTTCTTCCCTGGCTCCTTGGCACCGGTGCCCTCGCCATGCTCATGTCCTGCCCATCCTCTGCCAAAGCTCACCCCAAAGGGAGGCAGACTAGTCCTCCCCAGCAAGGTCTCCTTAAACATCACCCACCCCCATAATCTCACTGGGGCAGTGTCACCAACACACTCCCCTTTCTAGGACAGAAGCGCTGGAAAATCTTCTCTGTCTTCGCTTATGTTGAATAATGCTTAATGCACCTCCCTTTGGATCTGGTCTATACAGGGCAAGTGAAGGAGAGGAGGCAGGTGAAATCCTTTTCCAGGCATCAGAGGTTTCTCTTGTCACTCTGTCTCAAGCTGAGGAATGTATGTGTGTTTACTGCCCCCCCGCCACCCCCTAGCCAACACACACACTTGCATGCTATCACTTGCATCACTTGTCTTCCCATTGTTCATCTGTTTGCTAGAGCGGGCACCAGTAACATCTCCATACGTCCTGTCACATGCTAGTGTAACCCAAGGGCATCGCTTGCTTCAAGAACATGAAGAGCTTCAGACCATTCCCTCAGGTCATGGGAATGAGGTCTATAATTGTTACTGTTTTTTTGCATATCAAATATGACATGGGTAGCTTGCCAGACTCTGCCTTGCGGTTGGGATACTCTTGTAGTAGCCTCTCGTCTCATGCATTTATTGGTGAACCCACGCGAGACAGGGAAAGATCAGCTTTTCTGCTGGATGGAGCTCTGATGAGCTGTGGAGTCCGGAGGTTGAAAATTGCAGCCCTCCTGGGGAGGCTGGAACTCGGCTCGCCCCAGGCCCAGCTGACTATAGGACCCCAAGGAGGGCAGATGGGTTTTGGGAGTGGGCCTGTCACCTCTGGGGGGATCCCGGAAGCACCCAGATGAGACTCGCCCATCACACTAGCCACCATTTTCGCTGTCTGGATGCTGGGAAACTGCCTCACAACCAGATTAACAGAGCAAAATCAGTTCAAGCCCAGGTTCATTAAAATAGTGGAAACAGTAAAAAAAAAAAATTGCAGCCCTCATGGTGCGGGGGTTTCTCTGTCTTCTTGTGAGGCTCTGCTGGGATAGCAGGCCAGGGCTAGAACCCGCCTTCCCTCCTGGGCACCTCATGATCAGGTGGGCAAGGATACTGGTTTAGTGAGGGTCTCCCACAGACAAATGTATGCCTGGGACAGCCTGGACAGAGCTTCTATGACAAATTGTGTTCCCCAGTCCCCACTTGGGAAGGCTCACCTCAATTATTGCAACACAAGCATTGGTTCAGCAAATCCCTCTGGTCCATGTCTTATTTCTCCTCTCTCAGCTGAGGGACTATAGAGGGGTGAGGTGTTACCTGGACACGTTTGTTATAGTTCAGCTTATTATCAGGTTGTCTCAGGGCTCAATTCTCACTCTTAGAGAATGTTTGCTATTAAGATTGTGCATTGGTTTTCTTTCATTTTAATGAATTAACGAATTGGGGGACGGATGGGTTTCCCAAGAAGTGCTCAGGGAGCTTTGGGCCATTCCCATGGCCCAAAATGGGCCATTCCCAGAAATATCTATCTGGTACTACAGGGGCTACCAGTGTCACCTGGTGGTGCTCGGGGACCTACGCAGTACCAGGAAACTAACTCGAGCCTCTGTATATCAGACAGTCGCTCCAGGTTTTGAAGCAATCTTCTTAGCCTGCAGTCACTGTTTTTCCTTAAAAGTAAGATTATTTTCTTCTGACGTGTAAATAACACATGTTCAGCAAAGAAAAGAAGGATGTCCACACACACCCAAAATAATTTTATTTAAAAAATTAGTCACTAATAAAATACTGTTGCACCTTTTTGGACTTTGTTTTTTGGAGCTACACTTAGCAGTGCTCAGATACCATTCCTTTTTGTTCTTGAGGGCCCATCCTGGAATCCCCAAAGTTACAATTCTGCAAAAAGTCATGCAACACTGTTGATATGCATCTGGATGATTTCCATTTTCAGGAAGATTGCCTTTCTCTGACCGTGCCTTTCCACCCTTAGTACCTTGTTTCCTTTCTGTGCCTCCCTTTTCTAAGAGGACCTCAGGTGAAAATGGTATAAGTGGAAGCCCTGGGACAAGACTGGGCCAACTGGTAGACCGGGGCACCACAGACATAAGGAACACTGATCTAGACAACCCGTAGGGTCTAGTACCAATGGCGCCAATGGCGTTTTCTTTTCTTCCTCACCCCTGGTAGTGAGAACTTGCAGTAGGTAAACACTTGGTTCTCTACAGAAAAGTGTTTCTTGACACCTCACTCTTGTACCTACAGAACGCTTCCACCAAAACCAGTGTCATGAATCCCTGCTACCCTCGGAATTACACCACCAGCTTCACCATGGAGAACATATTTAACAGCCCGTGCACAGTGAACCTGAAGCCTGCCAGCTATAAACATGATGACATCATCACTTTTGAAGGCACTGGGGACCCGTCACTGTGCAGGGACAAGGTGGCTCACCTATTTGACTTCAAAGCTTGCCAAAACAAGGAAAACTGTTCATTTAATGGGGTTTATCAGCCAAAAGTTACAGGCTCATTTATGGTAAGAGCAAAAAAACTACTGCAGGAGCCTTTTCTTCAGCACTTTGAATTTTTATTTCTCGTGTTCGTTTCTCTTCTGCCAACTGTTTCCCTCTCATTATTGCCTACCCTGAAACTTCCATATTGTAGCCTATTCTAAGAATTCATTCCCTTCTGTGCTTCTTCCTTTTAGGCTTTTGCGGGATTCTACTATACAGTCAGTGCTTTCAATCTTTCAGATAACTTTCCTCTAGACACCTTCAACTCCAGAACCTGGAATTTCTGCTCACAGAGCTGGAGTCAGGTCAGTATCTAAATAGAAAGTATTGGGGCCAGAGTCACAGTATATCAGGTAAGGCACTTACCTTGCACTTGCACGCAGTGGACCTGGGTTCAATCCCCAACATTTTATATGGTCCCCCACACTCTGCCTGGAGTAATTCTTGATTGCAGAGTCATAAATAACCACTGAACATTGTCAGCTGTCACCACACCCCAAAAACAAAGTAATAATAAAAAAGAGAAAAAGAAAGTATTGAATCCAGTACAAAACAGAGTGAAAGTATTTTCTGTTTATGTGCATTTGTATGCATGTCCTGAGTTTGGCCTTACTGCTCTCCTATTTTTACCCCAAGAATAAAATGAGGAGTACTAATGGAAATCCAAATCATACCCCCTCACTGTAGATTCATGTCCTAACTGAATTCATGGTGGTTGTAACAGTGCTTAGCCCATGAAATAAATGGTTTCCTAATGGTTACCACTAGGAAAATCAAATCAAAGCCATGTCATCTCACACCTGTGAGAATGGCTTATCTCAAACAACCAGAAATGATGGTGCTACCAAGGTATGGAGAAATTCCTAGTGGGAATATAAGCTGTGCATCCTCTATGGAAAATGATACAAATATTTCTTTTAAAACAAAAATAGGGTTGAAGACATAGTACAGAGGGTAAGTCACTTGCCTATGGACACTGATTCTGGTTCAAATCTCTGACACTGCATATGGTCCCCTAGGTATAGCCAAGGGTCACTTCTAAGAACCAGGTCACTTCTAAGCCCCTGAGCACTGCCAGGTATGGCCCAAAAAACCAAACCAAACTAAAAAAAAAAGTAAACAAAATTGGAGGCTCAGGGGCTGGAGCAATAGTATAGTAGGTAGGGCATTTTCCTTGCATGTGGCCAACCCATACTGGTTCAATCCCCATCATCCCATATAGTCCCCCAATCACCACAAGGAGTAATTCCTGAGTGCAGAGCCAAGAGTAACCACTGAGAACCACTGGGTGTGGCCCAAAAACCAAATAAAATAATAAAATTGGAAGCCCAGAGAGATAACACACAGGCTGGATCCCAAGTTCAATTCCTGGCACTGCATGATCCACCAAGCACTGCCATGAGTGTCCCCTGAGCACCAGACCAGGAGTAGTCTCTAGGGACTGTCAGGTATGGCTCAGAGGCCAAAAAATAAAACAAAGCTAAAACCAGAAATACCATAGAATGTAAGACTCTCACTCCTAGTCATCAAAAAACACAAAACCACTCATTTGAAAAGTTCAGGGGGCTCACAAGAGTAATGTCCAGAGGGCATTATTCACAAGAGTCCAAACATGGAAACCACCTAAACATCCATTCACAGATGACAGGAAAAGTAGCCAGGTTGTGTATACTCAGTGGAATAGCAGTCAACTTTACAAAGGCCTATCTGAGGGCTGAGAGATAGTATACTTGTTAGGACCCATGCCTGGCATGTGCCCAACCTAGGTTTGATTCCAAGCAACACATGGTCCCCAAGCCATTGCTGGGTACAGCTCTGAAGGCCCCTAAGCACCACCATCATGGGACCAGTATCTCCTGCATTGCAGAGAAGTAGTTCATCCTCAGGCCCAGTGGGTGGATAGTCACCAGTGGAGTCCATGGCTCTCCTGAGTACTTAGAAACCCCCTTCTATGCTGCCCCTCCCTCCCCCCCCCAAGAAGATCAATCTGGTTGGAGAGATTCAATAGGAGTTAATTAAGCCCCTGAATATCACTGGGGGTGGCCAAACAAACAGATGATAAATCTTGTTTTTGTGACAACATGCCAAAACCGTGAAGTGATTATGGGGGGCTGAGAGATAGTGCAGCAGGTAAGAACCTTACCTTGAACACAGCTGAACTGGGTTCAAACTCTGGCACCCCATATGGTCTCCCAAGCTCCTTCAGGAGTGATCTCTGAGTGCAGAGCTAGGGAGTGAGCCCTGAGCATTGCAGTGTGTGGTTCAAGAACAAAAAAGAAGAAAACCTGAGGTCATTATGATAAAAAGGAAAAACAGAAAAGTGAAATATAGCTATGTCTCTCCATGTATTAAAAAAAAAATCACAACAAAATGACTCCCAAATTCTGCAATTAAAAAAAAATCATTATGGAGTGAAGAGTAGGGTGGTGGGGTGGAGCGTGCAGTGAGACACATAAACATGTGAAGCAGAAATGAAATCTATATAGTACAGTTCACTTGATCACTTGACATCCTGTTATTCGTCGATTTGCTCGAGTGGGTGCCAGTAATATTTCCATTTGACCCTATCATGTGCCAGTGTAGCCCAATGGCATCATAGTACAGTTAACTAATAGTAAATCAATGTATTTTTTTTGAAAAACAGTATTTGGCACACATTAAGCACTCTTTACAGTCAGAGATTATAATTACTGATGTTGTATAGGAACACCTTATATAATTGTATTACTATGTAGTACTTTTTATTAGGAAACTGGGTGATAACTATTTTTGAGGGGAAGGAGCCATATCTGGTGGCTCTCAGGGGCACTCTCTGCTGTGTGCCTGACTGTCACCCCACCAGGGCCCTTATGGATCAAGCTAGGCAGAGCATGTACTGTGCCCTTTGAGCTGTCCCTCGTCCTTGATAACTTTCAAATATGACTGTTGGGCTGGAGAGATCGTTCAGAAGGTTGAAGTACGTGTTTTGTGGGAGCCCAAGGTTTGATCCCCAGCACTGCTAGGAGTGATCCCAAGTGCCACCAGGTAGGCCACCTCTTTAAACATAGAAATATGGGGGGGCCGGAGTGATAGCCCAGCGGGTAGGGCGTTTGTCTTGCCGCCCGGCCTATGCCAGCCCGGGTTCAATCCCGGCATCCCATATCGTCCCCGAGCACTGCCAGGAGTAATTCCTGAGTGCAGAGCCAGGAGAAACCCCTGAGCATTGCTGGGTGGCTGGGTGTGACCCAAAAAAGCAAAAAAAAAAAAAAATAGAAATATGGGTCTGGAGCAACAGCACAGCGGGTAGGGCATTTGCCTTGCAGGCTGCCGACCTGAGTTCAATCCCTGGCATCCCATATGGTCCCCAAGCGCCGCCAGGAGTAATCCTGAGTGCAGAGCCAGGAGTAACCCCTGAGCAACGCCAGGTGTGGCCCAAAAAGAGCACAAATTAATTAAAATAATTAGAATATGACTTCCAGCCTAAAAGTGTTCTGAAGTGCACATTTTGAACCATGCCTGTCCAGCATGCCTCTTATCCCTCTGGCACCTCCTTTTCAGCTTCCACTGCTGCTTCCCAGGTTTAATGAAAATTATGCCCGCTCCTACTGCTTCTCTGCCCACTACATCTACCACTTGCTGGTGAACGGATACAGATTCACTGAGGAGACCTGGCGCCAAGTACATTTCAAAAAAAGAAGTAAGTCAAAGCACAGAGAATTTCCTCTTTCTCTTGAAACTGAGTTTTATGTGGATGTCTGAAAAACAGTAGAGATAAGATGGTTCTGTAACCGCAGGACTGAAGCCTCCTATACCCTGGTCAGTGGAGGAGAGAGAAGACAGAGTTAGCATTCACAGAGCCTCTCTGGCAGAAGGATAGCATGAGAAGCCCAGCACTGAGGGCAGCACTGTCTTACCAGCTTCCTGTTTCTAGCTTGGGTCACCGTGAGAACCTGGTTAAGATAGAGAGAATCGCAGGGACTTCTTCACTTCCTGAAAAGAAGCTTCAAAAAGAACAGCAATTTTTTTTAGAGGATAGTACCTACTTACTGTCCATAGTACAATAAATCAGAGTAAGTTACAGACTTTAGTGCAAGAGGGGTTTACTGTAACATTAAATTAGAATGTTCTCTAGGGACTAGAGAGATAGGACGGGGGTATCAAGTGCTTGCCTTGCATGCAGCCAACTGGGTTTGGTCCCCAGCATCATATATGGTCCCTGAGTCCCACGAGGAGTAATCCCTGAGCACAGAACCCTTTTCCGTGGGTAGGTGTGGTCCAAAAAAAGAAGTCTCGTGATAAACCTGAGGTCATGTGTCTCCTATCAAGTATCCAGAACGGCCCAGAGCAGCAGTCACAGCTGTTGCTAGGCATTACCAGGGGTCTCACTTACCCTCTGGACAATGTCCTCCAGCAGGCCTCAGCCTCACGGATCTGCTTACAGGTTGTAGGAAGGTTTTCTTGCCTCAAGAATAGCTGGTGCAAGCCTGAAGTATGTCTGGAGACAGTCTGCTCAATATTAGCCTTGGCAATAATGAGATTAAACCTATCAATATCCTTCATTAGGCCTGTGACTGTCTACTTTTACATAATAAAATTGAGTCATCTTCAAAAAATCAGGCTGTCTGCAGACACACAGGACTGTTGGTGGCATGTGCTCTCTACGTTCTGCTTCTAATGAATCTAGTTAGCAAGAAAGTACATTATGAGAACGGAGAATCAATTTCCACTGAATAGCAATTTAGATGGATACAGAATGCTAGGTTTCGAATTCCTCTTATTTATACATGAAGAATTAGAGGGCCTGAGACCAAAGAGAATGGTGCTGAGTGGGATGCACTTGCCTTGCATTCTGCCAGCCCTGGTTAAATCACTGGCACTTCAAATGCTCCCTCAAGCACTGCCAGAGGTCGCTCCTGAGCACAGGGGCTGGAGTAGTTCCTGAGCACTGCTGGGTGTGGCCTTGAAACAGGCTAATAATAATTTTAGGGCCGGAGAAAGCTCAGTGGGTTGAGTGCATGATTGGCATACAGGAGACTTGGATTCAATCCCGGCACCACAGGGTCCCCCAGGTACTGCCAGGGTGACTCCTGAACACAACGCCAAGAATAATCCCTGGGCACCAGAAAGTCTGCCCCCAAACCAAATTATTTAAAAAAAGTAAATAAGGAACTTTAGAAATCATTGTATTGGTTTGTGGCTATGGTGATAAGGGAACTTTTGTGCATGTAAGGCCCTGGGTTTGATCCCCAGATCCACAGGTGTACAGACAACACAATTTGAAAAGAAATAATTTTGTATTTAGCCAACTTAGTCCTTGAATGGGAGCTCATAAAAAAAACTTTGGAGGGTGTGCCTTTGGAAGGCTGACCTTCTATGGAAAGTATTTTTTAGAAGTCATCAAATAAGAGAGACAAATTCAGGAAATGCTATGAAAATATAGGAAGAATTGGGGCCAGAGTGATAGCCCAGCGGGTAGGGTGTTTGCCTTGCACGCGACCGGCCCATGCCAGCCCGGGTTCAATCCCGGCATCCCATATGGTCCCCGAGCACCGCCAGGAATAACCTGGTGGGCCAGGAGTAACCCTGAGCATTGCTGGGTATGACCCAAAAAGCAAAAAAAAAAAAAAAAAAAGAAAGAAAAGAAAAGAAAATATAAGAAGAATAAATGATATTGCAGCTTTAAATTTATGTGATAAAAAAGATAACTAGCACCAAATAAAAGCTCACAAGAAGAACCTACCTAAAGCCTAGAGTAGCTTATACCTGCTGGGGAGATGGGTATAGGAAACAGGGACATAGTCAGAATCCCCTGAAATTCTTATCTGTAAAAAGGAACACACCTGTGTCAATTTTATTGGAGTGGGGGTTGGGGGTGGTGAACCACACCTGCTGTGCTCAGGGCTTATTCTTGGCTCTGTGCTCAGGGATCACTCCTGGCAAAGCTCTGGCGACCATTTCAGGTGCCAGGGATTGAACCTGGGTCTGGTGCACTAAGGCAAGCACCCGTTCTACTAGCTCTCTAGCCTAGCTGTTATCACTTTTAAGGCAAGAAAGGAAAAAATATGGGGAAATGGTACTAGCTAAACACTATAACCTAATGCACAATAAAGAATTCAGACACATAATCACAACAGTCATAAGTAAAACTAAAACACTGTTGGATTGCAAATTGAAAAGTCCTATGTAGGCAACTGACCCACACTGAGTTATTGAGGAGGGAAGTTTGACAGGGAGAGGCACTGAGGTGTTTGGGGTGGGTGGGGTACACGGTGATGGGTGTGGTGCTGGAATTCAGCGCAGGAGAAACCATTAGCAGTACTATAAATCACAGCACCTCAATCAATTAAAAATTTAATAAATAAAAATAAGTTATAGGCCAGAGAAATATTCCAAGTGTTTGCCTGGCACATTGCACACCCATTCAATCTCCAGCATCACATATTTTCTCCCACGCATCACCAGGAGTAAGCCCTGAGCACAACTCCCTGCTAAAAATAAAAATCAAAGGTCTGTAGTTTATGAGAATAACCCTTAGGTTTTAAGTATTAAGGGCATAGAAAACATTGAAAACAAACAAAAAAAGGCGTTTTCATTTTGATTTTGTTTTTGTTTGGGGACAACACCCAGCAATGCTCAGAGGTTATTCCAGTCTCTGCACTCAGGAGTAATTCTCAGGAGTAACTCAGGAGTAACTCCTGGTGGTGCTCAGGGGACAATATGGGATGTCGGGGATTGAACTTGGGTCTGCTGCGTGCAAGGCAAGCAACCTGCTGTATTATCACTTCACTGTATCACTGTCTTCCTGTTCATCATCGATTTGCTTGAGCAGGCACTAGTAACATCTCCATATGTCCTGTCTCATGTTAGTAGAGCCCAAGGGCATTATCACTCCAGCCAAGAAAAAAAAGTTTTAATTATCAGAAATAAACAACCCAAAAGAAAATAGATGTATCTATTTGATAGCTAAGCAGATAGTATTTCAGATAAAAGAATGCCATTCAAATAGAGAGGATTATAACTTCACAAAAGCACTTCGTTATGAAGATTACACTTTTGAAACTTTTATATAGCCAGTAAAATTCTCTAGCAAAAATATATGGAATGGCCAGACAAAATGGAAAGAAGTCCATATCCCATGTGGACCAAGCCCTGCTCATAGAAATGGATTCTGGACTCTCTAAACTACCTTTCCTCCTCTTCCTTCAGCCATGGACCCTTCCATGCCCAACCGTAGAAACTTCCACGGTGAACTGTGCCCTCTGCATGATATGGTTGTTTTGCTTCCCAATGCCGGAAGTAGGCCGCTCTGGCCTTGAGCCTTTATGGTCACTGTGTGCAGGGTTCTGGTCCTGCCTCTGCAGTCAGTGTCTGAATGTGGACATGTTCTTTGACTTCCTCAGGCCACCGTTTCTGGGGATTGTATCCTCCAGGCTGCCCAGAGGACTGAACCATCTCCTTTCCTCCACAGGTGGGGAACAGCAGCATAGCCTGGTCTCTGGGGTATATGCTCAATCTGACCAACCAGATTCCAGCCGAGAGTCCCCTGATCCACCTGCCCCTGCAGCCACAGGCCTTTTGGGGCATCCTCATCTTCTTCATAGTAATGGCCGTGATGAGTCTGGTGTTTCTTGTGTACTTTTACGTATCATCCAGGAATCGAAGGCTCTCCCAGCATGGCTTCAACAATGCAATGGATTCGAATGACCCTCCAGAAACAGCTCCTGGAGCTCAAGGGCTGCCTGCAACCAAAATGGTGGCACCTGCCGGTGAAAGCGAACACTCAGCTACAATCAGGTTCCAAGGCCATGTGCCGCCTGATACTGGTTTAGATTCTAGCGACGTTTAGAAGACCCTCTGCTTCTCTGGCCTGCTGCTCCTCCCTAGAGCCCACCAACCATTTACTGATATGCTGGGGAGCAAAGCCAAGCCTTTGTCTCAAGGTTAAGCTCTTTACACCAAATGACCAAGAGGAAGAGTAAGTTGAAGGTCCAACAATTTAGGGTTAAAGAACTGACCCTAATTTTCATTTTCTTTCCCTTTGTATTCTGGCCCAATAAGCATTTGGCCTTGGCTGATGTCTCATTTGATGACTTCCTCCCAGTGGTCATTAACTAAAACTTCCCTTTCAGAGCCCGAGCAATAGTCCAGCAGGTAGGGTGTTTGCCTTGCACATGGCTGACCGGATTCAATTCCCGGCATCCCATATAGTCCAGCACTGCCAGGATTAGTTCCTGTGTGCAGAGCCAGGAGTAACTCCTGAGCATTGCTGGGTTTGACCCAAAAAGCAAACAAAACAAACAAAAAAACCTCCTTTTCCCACAAACACTGAGCTCCCTCAGATGGGTATCTGGAGGCACAGACTTTTCCCCCTGGACAGTGTCCACAGCTGGCTCCCATCATGGAGGCAGATTCATAAAGGAAAGAAACACATGGAAAATCTGGAAAATGGTGGGCCATTCGAAAGTGGGATTCCTACTCAGGGCTCGCGCATCAGCGCCGACATACATGTGTCTCCTCATATTCCCCTCAGATGTCCTCTGAGCACATCTATCCCAAGGGATTGTCCCTTTTTTTTTTTGCATTTTTGGGTCACACCCGGTGATGCTCAGGGGGTTTCTCCTGGCTCTGCACTCAGGAATCACTCCTGGCGGTGCTTGGGGGACCATATGGGATGCCAGGGATCGAACCCGGTCGGCATGGGCTGGCAGCGTGCAAGGCAAACGTCCTACCCACTGGACCATCGCTCCGGCCCCCAGGGATTGTCCCATTTCAGTCTTCCTGCCTTTCTATTTTTATTATTTTTATTTTTTATATATTTTTTCTTCCTGCCTTTTTAGACTCTTGCTTAGTACAGTCTTTGCACTGCTAGCAAGTAAGCCCCCTCCCTCTTCCCCAGGAGGCTTCTCCCCAGCCTCCTTTTCTGGGATTTGTTCATCAGTTACCTTGGTGGATGCAAAATAGCCAGAGTTTTTGACTCTGGAGATGGGGGGGGGGGATAAGGGGGTTGGGGGCTACAGAGACATTCATTTTAACTACAGAGTTGGATGAGAAAGAATTCTGGAAACAGTGGTTTCAACCTACAAACCCACCTTCTTTTAGATTGTTATTTGTTAGATACACCCAGAGAAAGAATTCTCATTTTGACTAATGTTGTATATTTGTTCATGTACAAATGATATTCTAAGGACCAAAGATGGTATTTATGAGGGGAAGTTTTAAAAATCAAGAAAATTTTCTTTTAAAGTCTTTCCTAGTGGATTAAAAAAAAATCGTGCATTAACATTACCTTTATTCCCAAAAGTTCAAAATACTGTGCTTTAGGGACCTGGGGTATGGCTCCATTGTTAAAAGTGCCTGATTTGCTAGTGGGCAGCCATAAGTTTGACCCCACACCCTGCTGTTTAGAACTACAACAGAGTGCGCAATCTACAGCACTGAGCCCTAGAATTAAAATATGTGGCTCCTGGCAAGCACCCCAACTAAATAGATGTGTGAGCATCTTGGCCAAGTGCTGGTGAAGAGGTGTGAGCACCAAGGAAATTGCTGACAAGTACTGCTACCAGAAGGTGTATGAAGACCACAAACAATGTGATGCCCCGCCCCAATAACACATGTGCTAAACCACAGTGTGCAACCTCCTGCAAACTCTGGCCAAGCACGCAAGAGTCGCAACCAGAATGGACATGGCCTTGGTCATTGCCACAACAGCAGCAAAAAGAGAAGGAAAGAGGGTTTATAAAAAGTGCTTCACTTTGATAAACCTTTGGGTGTTTCAGATAACAAAGTAGAACATTTACTTATCTGATTTTCAAAGCCTCTGTGAGGTTGCAGCTAACCTTTCAGATCTTGATTCCCAGAATGAATGTTCCCATCTTAACCCTATCTAGACTGTAAAACCTTTCCCCCATTCCACTAATATGGATATTTCGCAGTCCAATTCAAGCTCTGTTTCTGTCACAAAGTTTTCCTGGCACATTTATACATGCAAAACACACACACACACACACACATTTTGAACTGCCTCCTGGACTAGTCATATAAATTCTCCTATTGTGTTTTTTTATCTTTGTGGATATAGATGGCAAATTTCTAAAATCACGAGTAGGCTACATAAAGGCAAAGCCTTTCTCATTCAACAGACATCTAAGAAACACTCTCTATGGACCTAAAACCATGCTGCCAGGTGTGCTCCTGGTTCTGAGCGGCATTATGAATAGTGTATTTGCAGATTGATGTTGTTTCCTGAAGTGAGACTGTACAGCAAACTATAGAGATATCAGAAAAAAATAAATAGCATTGCAGGACAGACATGAATGATCTCTCTCACAGATGGAATATAAAGAAACATAGCAGTGGAATAACAAATGCCTGAAGGTAACAGGAGCTGGTAATTTAAGAATTAATCTTCAGGGGGCTGGAGTGACAGCACAGCAGGTAGGCCATCTGCCTTGCACACAGCTGACCCATATTCGATCCCGTCATCCCATATGGTACCCCCAAGCACCACCAGGAGTAATTCCTGAGTGCAGAGCCAGGAGTAACCCCTGAGCATTGTCGGGAGTGACCCAAAAAAGCAAAAAAGAAAAAAAATCCCCAAGGATTTTGGGCCAGCGCAATAGTACAAGCGAGTAGGCCTTGCACATGGCTGACCTGGGTTCAATCTCCGGCATTCCATATGGTTCCCTAAGCGCAGCCAGGAGTAATTCCTGAGTACAGAGCAGGAGTAACCCCTGAGTATTGCTGGGTGTGACACAAAAAGAAAGAAAAGAAAGAAAAGGAAAGAATCTTCAAAAGGAAGGTTACCACGGGTGGACGGATGGGGGTGACAGGTATGAGATAGGGACAGGAACATTGCAACAGTGGTGGAGAGAGGTGGCCACTCTGGGCAGGAAGTGGTGCTGAAAGGGGGTAAAGTGTTAGGCACTAAACACTATCAGTAACGGCACTGCAGATCACAATGCAAGGAGGCTCCAGAGTACAGACAATAGGGAGCCGCAGACCCAGGTTCTATTTCCAGCATCCCATTTGCTTCCCTTAGCTCCACAAGGAGTGCAGTGCTCTGAGTGCAGAGCCAGGAGTAAGTCCTGAGCACCGCAAACCCAAAATCAAGCAAAAATAAATAAATGAATGAATGAATGAATGAATGAATGAATAAATGCACAAACAAACCTAATGCTGAAAAGTTAAAAAAAAAAAAGTGCCTGCCACAGGGGCAAGCTATGGGGCAGAAGGGAAACTGGGGACCTTGGGGGAAGTGGACACTGGTGAAGGGATTGGTGTTGGAACATTGTAGGCCTACAGCTCAACCATGAATAACTTTGTAAATTATGATGCCTCAAATAAAAAAAATTAGCATCCAAAGGGCCAGAGAGATAGCTCAGTAGTCAGGGGTACAAGCTTTCCATGCTTAGATTTCCAGGCTCCACCCGCAGCATCACATGGTCATCTCATCCAGTTCACCAGGAACAGCTCTGCAGGACTCCCATCCCCACACAGGGGTGACTCTGGAAGCCCCAGAACTTATAGGCTCAAGCAGCATCACGTTGCTGCAACCAAGATAACCTAACCTATAACATACAAGAATAGTGATGTAGCTATACTAGAAAAATACTATGCGGGCCGGAGCGATAGCTCAGCAGGTGGGGCGTTTGCCTTGCAGCGGCGGCCTGTACCGGCCCGGGTTTGATCCCCGGCATCCCATATGGTCCCCCAAGCACCGCCAGGAGTGATTCCTGGGTGCAGAGCCAGGAGTAACCCCTGAGCGTCGCCGGGTGTGACCCAAAAAGAAAAAAGAAAAGAAAAAAATACTATGCAAACTTTGTAAAACAAAGGTATCACTAATACGTGCTCAGTGTGTAGGGATCATACAAACATATTTGAGGGTAAAAATCAAGTGACCCAGGGGCCGGAGCGATAGCCCAGCGGGTAGGGCGTTTTTGCCTTGCACGGGCCGGCCTGTGCCGGCCTGGGTTCGATCCCGGCATCCCATATGGTCCCCGAGCACCGCCAGGAGTAATTCCTGAGTGCAGAGCCAGGAGTAACCCCTGAGCATCGCTGGGTGTGACCCAAAAAGCAAAAAAAAAAAAAAAAAAAATCAAGTGACCTGTTCATACAACATATACAGAGGGAGATTCAAAAAGCGTAATTGTAGTTATGAATATGAGTAGGCAAAACCATACACTGGAGTCAACGCTAAAGAAAAGGAAAGTCCTGCTTTACAATGGAGGGTGGGGCTACAGGGAGTAGAGGAGATGAGGCACTGGCCATGTATGGCACTGAGCAGGTCAGGACCCTGGCTCAAACCCCAGGACCGCATATAATCCCCTGAACACAGCCAGGGATTACACCTGAACACAGAGGAATAGCCTCACACCACAGCAGCGTCCCACAAACGAAATCATAATAACCGATAGGGATTATACGAATTAGATTGGACTTGGAAAGGAATATGCCTTGGTCTCTTACAGCAACCATAACAATACCATAGGCAATATAGTTCAACAACAAATTACTGTATGCCTAACACTCAACTCTCAGAAACAAGGGCCGGAGCGATAGCCCAGCGGGTAAGGCATTTGCCTTGCATGTGGCCGACCTGGGTTCGATCCCCGACTTCCCATATGGTCCCCAAGCAGTGTCAGGAGTGGTTTCTGAGTTCAGAGCCAGGAGTAACCCCTGAGCATCGCTGGGTGCGACCCCCCAAAAAATACTCTCAGAAACAAGATTCATAATCAGGACTTTTTGCCGTATAAAATTATGAAATCAATCCAATTCTGCCCAAGCTCCCATTGTGTCTGTTCTGAAGATCCCCTAAAGTCAGGGAGCTGCTCTTAACATAAGCTAAATGTAGCAGAAGAGGCCATAGCGATAGCACAGCGGGTAGGGTGTTTGCCTTGCACGCAGCCGACCCAGGTTGGAGACCTGGTATCCCATATGGTCTCCCGAGCTCTGCCAGGAGTAATTCCTGAGCGAAGAGCCGGGAATAACCTCTGAGTATCAACAGGTATGACCCCAAAAAAGCAAAAATAAAATAAAATAAATAAATAAAATAAACACACCACCACCAGCATAACCTCATCCAATCCAAGTTACCTCTCCAAAGATCCACATCCTGTACCTACTTGGGGGCTAGAGCTTCAGCTAGGAATACTGTGGCCATAAAACATGTACTAGTAGACTTCTGAGGTGATGCTGATAATCAGATAACTGTTATATGGGTCCCCTTTTACATCATTTACACATTTATCTCCTATGTCTTATATATGTCACAGATCAACTTGTAGATCTGGGTTAACTGAATGATCTTGCTCCCTCTATGGTTTTCATAGTCTCTGTGAGTTTTGATATATATAAAATGATATACATAAAACTTTCTCATATATAAAATGAGACCATTGCCCACTGCTCATGAGTTGGTTAAGAAAAAAATCAAGTTTGGGGGCCAGAGGCGATAGTGAGTAGGGTGTTGGCCTTTATAAAAACTTTTTTATTTTTGCTTTTTTATTTTTTGCTTTTTGGGTCACACCTGGCAATGCTCAGGGGTTACTCCTGGCTCTGCTCTCAGGAATTACTCCTGGTTAGCTGGGGACCATATGGGATGCCCGGGATTGAACCCAGGTCTGCCATATGCAAGGCAAACACCCTCCCCACTGTGCTGTTGCTCCAACCATTGGGGGGGGGGAGGTTGGCCTTGCCTGAGTCTGATCTGGGTTCAATCCCCAGCATCCCATATGGTCCCCAAACAACTCCAGGAGTAATTCCTGAGTGCAAAGTCAGAAGTAACCCCTGAGCTGGGTGTGACCCCCAAAAAAAAATCAAAAATAAATAAATTAAATAAATATATAGATTAATAAATAAATAGATAAATAAAAGGGGAAAATCAATTTAAACATTTAGTACTTGGGGCCAGAGCGACAGTACAGAGGGTAGAGCGCTGGCCTTCCACAAGACAGTCCCATGTTTGATCCCCAGCATCCCAGATGGTCCTCTGAGCACTACCAGGGGTAATTCCTGAAAGCAGAGCCAGCAGTAATCCCTGAGCATTGCTGAGTGTGACCCAAAAAGCAAAGTTAATAAAGTAAATAAACAGTACTTAACACGGGGTATAGCCGATGAATAAACGTTTCATAAAAGTTATTTATTTTGTCCACTTAATCATTCATCATACATTAAAATTCTACTATGTGCTAAGCTCTGGGCTAAAGAGCTTAACCCGAACTGGATTGAATTGAATTTATAGGAGATCCAAGACAATTTCCCCCCCTCTTCTAACATGTGAAACACGATGGCCCCCTGCTGGAGCCTGGGAGAAATCCTCCCCACAGGGTGTTTTCCTTTTTCCAAAGAAAATACCTGAATAAACCATCAGTTCAAAATTATTGTTAGTATTATACAATAATGTTACACTTTAAACCTGAATATTTGGTATATAAAGTAACCGCCTTTATTTTTTATTGAGATAATGATCTTCCCTGCAAGAATCCTTCCCATTTAAGATACCTGCTAAAGTATTTCCAGATGAAATGAAACCTCTGATAAAGCAGTTTTCTCCTGCTGTGGCTCAGAGCTCGGGGAAGACTCAAAAGCCAGAATTTGCAGGGGTGTCGCAGAGTTCAATCCCTGGCAGCCATATGGTCTCCTGAGCCCTTCCAGAAGTGATCCCTGAGCACAGAGTTCAGGCGTAAGCCCTGAGAACCACTGGGTGTGACCCAAACCATGCCTTCAAAGACAAAAAAAGTAAGTATACACAAATACGACATGGGTAGCTTGTGACTGGCAAGTTACCCATGTCGTATTTGACATGCCAAATACCAGTAACAATTATACACCTCATTCCCATGACCTGATGGAATGGTTTGAGGCTCCCTATGTTCCTGGAGCAAGCAGATGCCCTTGGGCTCTACTAGCATGAGACAGGACATATGGAGATGTTACGGGTACCCGTTCGAGCCAATGATGACGGGAACACAGTGATACAGTGATACACAAATATATAAGCACAAAGCTCTGGTAATTTTTTAATTAAATTATTTTTCTTAAGGGTTTTCTAGAAAGAGACTGGGTTGATGGTTATGTTTATTAGAAACCTGTGCCATGCTAGCAAATAACTTCCCAACAAGTTGGCACCAATTTGCAGTGTCAGAACGCACATGAGGGGCCGGAGCGATTGTCCAGCGGGGAGGATGTTTGCCTTGTGCGTGGCCAGACCGGGTTCAATCCCCGGTATCCCATATGGTCCCCGAGCACAGCAAGGAATGATTCTTGAGCAAAGAACCAGGAGTAACCCCTGAGCGTTGCTGGTGTAACCCAAAAAAGCAAAAAAAAAAAAAAAAAAAGAACCCACATGATTCTGTTTTCATCCCTGTCTATGTTTCCGAAAATCCAGGGAAAGACAGTAACACTTTTTCTCTGAGAGAGTTACTTCTAAGATGACTCATAGATGACTTTTAGGTCACTTGATCACTTGACCCCATTATTCATCAATTTGGTCGAGGAGGTGCCAGTAATGATTTCATTTGACCCTATCATGTGCCAGTGTAGCCCAATGGCATCTGCTTGCTTTAGGAATACAAAGTCACAAACCGTTCGTTCAGTGTCTTGACGAAGAAGTCTGACATCTGTACGTGGGCGGCTATGTGATTTTGATGTCCCATGGGATCCCATCGGTAATGGCTCTAGTCCAGCAGTCATCTCAAATCCCATTACTTGTCCAGATGGGGCGATAGTTGCCAATATCGTGGATGTCTCCCTTCTTGAACAGTAGAACTTTCCTACTGGCTTTCCATTGGGAAGGCACCTTGCATTCAGACAGGTAGCGTGTGAAGAACCAAGCCAGTGTACTGATGAGTAGCTGGCAGATTATTCAGGTGTTCGGGTCTGACTTTGTCTGGGCCGGGTGCTGTTCGCTTCTTTACCAATGAAATGGCATGTCGAATTTCAGAAGGGAGAACGTTGGGAATGACATATCCATCCTGTGGAATTTGGTATGTGGGCAGGTGGACATGGCTATCAAAGAGATCCGAGTAGAAGTCATAGATCATCTTCTCCATTGCCTTTCTGGAAGATGTAGTCAATCCATCAGGATGTTGGAGGGCAGTCATCTTGGTCTTATAGTTGGCTAAGGACAGGCAGGTGTTGCAAATGCTTTTCCCGGATTCTGCTGCATTGGCCAATATTTCTGCTCTTCTCTCTTTGAGGTCTTCCCTTTATCGCTTCTCTGCACTGCATTGTGAGCTTGGACGTTAGCACTTGGTTGCCTGAGGCTCGCGCTTTGCGACATCGGCAAATGAGCTCAAGAGTTTTTGAAGACGGGTGTCCTTTTTTGTCTTTCTCTCTCTCAGCATTCTCCACAAACAAAGTGTGAATCAAAGGCTTTCTTTAAATCAATGAATGTTAGACAGAGCGGCATCTTTTTTTTAGACTCTTTTTTTCTGGATTTAATTTTATTTTATTATTTCCCCCCAAATATTATTACACCATTTTAGACATACAATTGAAAGATGCTCATGTAGAGTTTTGGTTCTACAGTGTTCCAACACCCATCTCTCCACCCAAACCCATCTCCCATCACCAATGTCCCCACCTCCCTCCCCCTCCCACACCTCAACTACTTGGCAGGTTCTGTATGTCATTTCTATCCTCTTTATCTCTCCCTCCCGCCAAACTTTCCTGCTCTTCGTGGAATTCAGTGCATTAAAAGACATTGTTTCCACTATTTTAATGGACCGCGTGCCGCATAGCGGCCGCACAACCTGGGCTCAAACTGGTTTTGCTCTGTTAATCTGGTTGTGAGGCAGTTTCCCAGCGTCTGGACAGCGAAAATGGTGGCTAGTGTGATGGGCGAGTCTCATCCGGCTGCTTCCGGGACCCCCAGAGGTGAAGGGCCCACTCCCAAAACCCGTCTGCCCTCCTGGGGTCCCATAGTCAGCTGGGCCTGGGGCAAGCCGAGTTCCAGCCTCCCCAGCCGCTTGTGAGCCTCTTCATGCTATGGCTGGCGGCCCAAGGCAGCTCCTGGGGGGGGGCCACCAGGCTCGACAAAATGGAGAGGGGAATGGCCGACAGAGCGGCATCTTGAACTCCCTACAAACCTCAATGAGCTTTGGTTACCGTGTGGATATGGTTAATTGTGCTGAATCCTTTTTGGAAGCCAGTTTTCTCACATGGTTGTCCTTCATCTAATGTTCTGCCAATCCTGTTCAGAATAACTTGAGTAAACAGCTTGTAGATGACGGACAACAGGCAGATTGGGCGATAACTGCCAATGTCATGGATGTTGTGGATGTCTCCCTTCTTGAACAGTAGAACTGTCCTGCTGGTTTTCCACTAGGAGGAAACCTTGCATTCAGACAGGTAGCCAACAGTTTGAGGCTTTTCATATTCCTGAAGCAAGCAGATGCCATTGGGCTACACTGGGACGTGACAGGGACAAATGGAAACATTACTGGCACCAGCTTGAGCTAATCGATGAATAACGGGATGTCAAGTGATCAAGTGATTTATTTTGCTTTTTGGGTCACACCGGCAATGCTCAGGGTAGTTACTCCTAGCTCTGTGCTCAGGAATTACTCCTGGCAGTGCTTGGGGACCATCTGTGATGCTGTGGATTGAACCCAGGTCAGCTGCATGCAAGACAAACACCCTAACCGCTGGACAATCCTCTGGCTTCCAACCATTTATTTTTAAAGAAAAAAGGCAAATGGTAAAAGTATTGGTGAGGTAAGAATAACAACATATAGACAGACCCTGGTTAAATAAGGCTGATAGAACGCAAATATCTAATTGCATTCCTCCCTCATATCCAAATAGAGCTATGAGGCTTTCCTTAGAAGCCCATGAATTAAAAAAAATAAAAATATAAAAATAGGGGCCGGAGCGATAGCCCAGCGGGTAGAGCATTTGCCTTGCACCCGGTCGGCCCGTATCGGCCTGGGTTCGATCCCTGGCATCCCATATGGTCCCCCGAGCACCGCCAGGAGTAATTCCTGAATGCAGAGCCAGGAGAAACCCCTGAGCATTGCCGGGTGTGACCCCCAAAAAAGGAAAAAAAAAGACAAGGAACAGAGCAGCAAGCTCCAGCAAGGGGGTGCCTGTGACAGGGTTCCAGATTAAGACTAGGAAAATGTACACTGGGTAGGGACATGATCAGAACATGTCCATACCAGAACAGAATGGCATAGGGACAAGACCAGAACATCGCACACTTGAGATGAGCAGACAGCAAGGGACATGGGTCCTGGGACACTGGACAGGACATCAAAGGACAGACTGAGTGATGTCATACATGGGTAAATGGAGAGGCCTGGACTGAGGGGAGGGAACTGGACCCACTTCTTTAAATTGTTCAGTTATCTCTAACGTCTTTCTTAAAAGTTCTAACACTCGGACCAGGGAGATAGTCTAGGGATTAAGGTATTTACTTGTCTTGCATGTGGTTGACCCTGGTTCAATATCCAGCATTCATGGTTCCCTAGGCACTGGTGGGGTTGCATTACACCTCCAAATTGTTTTTGAAACATCAAAAAACATCTCTATAGAGGTTCATTAGTGAGTTATCCCAAGCCTTAAGTGCAAGGGCCTAAGTTTGACTCTCCATGCCACATAACCTACAGAGAATTACTAGGCTTATTAGTGAGTTCTCCCAAACCTTAAAAAAGATTGAACCACGTGCAAGGCCCTAAGTTTGACTCCCCACATCACTTACCTTACAGAGAATTTCCAGGTATGCCCAAGTACTAAACTGTCCAAACCCTCATGTCAAACCCTCTGGGCTAAATATTCTATATGTAAGACTTTGTTTTAAAGCTTTATTAACAGAAACTCTAAGCTAAGATATTCCCCAAATTGATCTGTAGGTTCCATATAATTCCAATAAAATTTCCTACAATATTTTTCTACAGAAGTTGACAAGTTGATTCTAAACTTTATATGGAGGTTCTGAGAGATGATATAGAGGTTAAAGTGTTTGCCTTGTGTGTGGCCAATTCTAGGTCAATTCTCGCACCCACAACACATTTGACCTGAGCACTTCCAGAAGTGATCCCTGAGCACAGAGCTGAGAGGAAGCCCTTTGAACTTCCAGGTATAAACCAAAGTCCCCCCTCCATTACATTTTATGAGACTACATGAAGGTCTAAGTAAATACAAAAAAATTTAGTGAAACAAAATAGATTTTTTGGGGTGAGGGGCATACATACCTGGAAATGTTCAGGGCTTAGTCTTGTTTCTGTGCCCATGGATCATTCCTGATGGTGCTTGGGGAGTCTTATATGGTGTTAGGGATCAAACAGGGTCATGTACATGGAAGGTAAGTGTCTGACCCCCCTGTACTATCACTCCAGTCCCACAAAATTACTTTTATAGAAAGAAATTTACTTAGATGTAAAGAAAAAAAAGCTAGTAATCCATGTTTAAAGAAAACATGAGCTTGAAAACTCAAGCAAGTCAAAAATATATTTTTTTATTTTAGACACCATGGCTTTACAATACCATTAATTTTACAAAAGTATTAACACCATTAGTTTTAAACCTTCAATCAGTTTCATACGCACATATCCCAGCACCATACCCTCCGCAAAGTGTCCACTTCCCACTACCAGTGTCCCTCCCCACCCCCATTACAGTCCTCCCCTTCTCTCCCCTGTGATACGATCAACAAAGGTTGGGTTACATCCACATATAGAAATTCTTAAACAAGAATTTAAAAAACTAGCTATATCTGTTTCAGCCCCAAATTGGAAGTTATGTCCACATCTAGAAAGTCTTAGACAAGAATTTTCAAATCTAGCTGTGTTTCAGCCCCAAACTGGAAAACCATAAATATCTATCAACAGGAGAATGAGTACATAAATCATGATCATAGTCTGCAATGTAATACTATTCAGTGATCAAAAGAACTTAATTATGATGACTTCATTCATGAGGACTAGATACTATACCATTCCTAGATACCATACCATACAATAATAGCTACAGGCACACTATCCGGCTAAAGAAGCCAGACGCAAATAGTAAAACTGGATGGTTCCACTTATAGAAGTTCAAGAATAGCCAAACGAACCTGCAATGATGAAAGCAGGATGCTGACTGAGTTTGCAGGCTGGACAAGGAGCTAAGAGGGACCTAATGGGACGCCGGCCAGCACTGTCCTATAGCTTTATCTGGATGGTGAGTCCAAGAATATATTCATCTGCAAAGTTTATTAAACTCTATACTTAAGAGCTGTATATTTGGGGGCTGGAGCATTTGGACAGTGGGTAGGGCATCCCTGAGCACCGCCAGAAGTCATTCCTGAGTGCAGAGCTCAGGAGTAATCCCTGAGCCCCGCCGGTGTGTCCCAAAAAAAAAAAAATCTGTTTAGTTTACTGTTTTATTGCAGGCAAATCATACCTTAGTTTTTAAATGGAAAGAGTGGAGAAAAAGTAATGAAAAGAGAGTGTATGGGGAAGCAGGAAGGAGGGAGAACAAGTTCTACTTAAAAAAATTAAAAATATATATATATAATACAACAGAACTTCCAGGCCTAAATCTTATAAACAAATGCTGTTTTCTGTGTAAGTAAAACCATATTTTGTAAAGGCAAGAGAGGAGCGAGGGGGTGGGGAGGAATAAAGAACCTGCCATGGAGGCAGGCTGGGAGAAGGGAGGGAGGTGGGAACACTGGTGATGGGAGATGGGCAGGGGTGGAGGGATGGGTGTCAGAACACTGTAGAACCAAAATTCAAACATGAACTTTTTTTTATCATTCAAAAAAATTTTTTATAAAATATTTTATTATACCACCGTGAGATATACAATTACAACGTTGTTCGTGTTTGGAGGTTTCGATCACATAGTGTTCCAGCACCCCCGCCCTCCACTAGTGCCCATTTAAACATGAACACCCTGCATATAAATAGATGCCATCCAGATAGGAAGGGAAGAAGCCAAGTTATCACTATTTGCAGATGACATGATATTATACCTGGAAAACCCAAAACTCTCTACCAAGAGGCTCCTAGAAATAATACATTCCTATAGCAGAGTAGCAGGGTACAAAATCAATACCCAAAAGTCAATGGCCTTCCTATATGCAAACAGTGAAAGAGAAGAAAGGGACATTAAAGAAACTATCCCATTCACAATTGCGCCACGAGAAAATCAAATACCTAGGAATCAGTTTGACAAAGAATGTAAAGGATCTCTACAAAGAAAACTACAAAACGTTACTTCAGGAAATAAAAGAAGACCTGAGGAAATGGAGACATATTCCCTGCTCATGGATCGGAAGGATTAACATTATCAAAATGGTAATACTCCCTAGAGCTTTATACAGATTCAATGCGGTCCCTATAAAGATACCCATGATGTTCTTCAAAGAAATTGAACAAATACTCCTGAAATTTGTATGGAATAATAAAACTCCACGAATAGCTAAAGCAATCCTTGGGAAAAAGAAGACGGGAGGTATCACTTTCCCCCAACCTCAAGCTCTACTACAGAGCAGTTGTAATTAAGACAGTGTGGTATTGGTATAGAGACAGACCTGTAGACCTATGGAATAGAACTGAGTATCCTGAAACACATTCTCAAATATACAACCACTTAATCTTCGATAAAGGAGCAAAAAATATTAAGTGGAGCAAAGAAAGCCTCTTCAACAAATGGTGCTGGGAAAACTGGGCAGCTACATGTAAAAAAATGAACTTAGACCTCCTTCTAACGCCATGCACAAAAGTCAGATCAAAATGGATTCTAGATCTCAACATCAGACATGAATCTATAAGGTACATCGAAGAAAACATAGGAGAAACGCTCTACGACATCGAAACGAAAAGTATCTTTAAAGATGACACACCACTGACCAAGCAAATGGAAGCAAAGATAAACAAATGGGATTATATAAAACTAAAAAGCTTCTGCACCTCAAAAGAAACTGTGACCAAGATACAAAGACAATCCACAGAGTGGGAAAGGATATTCACCCAATACCCATCTGACAAGGGGTTAATATCCAGGATATATCAGGCACTGGTAGCACTCCACAAGAAAAAAACAGCCAACCCCATCAAAAAATGGAGGAGAAGAAATTAACAGAAGCTTCCAAAAAGAAGAAATTCGAATGGCCAAAAGGCATATGAAAAAGTGTTCTTCATCTTTAATCACCAGGGAGATGCAAATCAAAACAACAATGAGGTACCATCTCACACCACAGAGACTGGCACACATCCAAAACAGCAAGAACAACCAGTGCTGGCGTGGATGTGGGGAAAAAGGGACTCTGATCCACTGTTGGTGGGCGTGCCAACTGGTCCAGCCCTTTTGGAAATCAATATGGGCATTCCTCCGAAAACTAGATATTGAGCTCCCATTTGATCCAGCAATAGCACTCCTGGGAATATACCCGAGAGACCGAAAAACACATAGCAGAAACACTATCTGTACTTCTTTATTCATCTCTGCGCTATTCACTATAGCTAGAATCTGGAAACAACCTAAATGCCCGAGAACAGAGGACTGGCTAAAGAAACTGTGGTTCATCTACACTATGGAATACTATGCGGCTGTCAGAAAAGATGAAATTATGAAATTTACCTGCAAATGGATGGACATGGAGACTATCATGCTGAGTGAAATTAGTCAGAAGGAAAAGGACAGATATAGAATGACTGCATTCATTAATACGACATAAATAGATACCAGTGTTTTACTAAATGTGGGAAATGGTAATGGCAGATTAAAACTCACCATTGAATATACACAAAGAGACTTAAGTGATAAACTCTAAATACCTGCAGGGCTAGCCACAATGTGTAAAATAAGTGGGAGAGAGATGCAGAGACAGAGAGAGAGACAGAGAGCGAAAGAGAGGAAACTGGGGTACCTGCTATCAAGGCAGCATGGGGGGGGGCAGGAGGGGGTGGGGTACATTGGTGGTGGAAATGGGGCACTGGTGGAGGGATGGGTGCTGGTATGTTGTATTACCAAGAACCAATTATGAACACCTTTGTAATTGTATGTTTCACTGTGGTATAATAAAAAATAAAAAAATAAATAAATAGATGCCAGTGTTTTACTAAATGTGAGAAATGGTAATGGCAGATTAAAACTCACCATTGAATATACAAAAGAGACTTAAGTGATAAACTCTAAATACCTGCAGGGCTAGCCACAATGTGTAAAAGAAGAGGGAGAGAGATGCAGAGACAGAGAGACAGAGAGAGAAAGAGAGGATACTGGGGTACCTGCTGTTGAGGCAGCCTGGGGGTGAGCGGGGGGGGTGGGGTACATTGGTGGTTGAAATGGGGCACTGGTGGAGGGATGGGTGCTGGTATACTGTACTACCAAGAACCAATTATGAACACCTTTGTAGTTGTATGTCTCATGGTGGTATAATAATTTTTTTTTTTTAATTTTAAAAAATAAACATGATACAGGGCCTTCACGGACGGCTGGGGAGGCTGGCGCCGGCTCGCGCCGGGCCTAGCTGACCATGGAACCCCGAGGAGGGCAGATGGGTTTTTGGGGAGTGGGCCCGTCGCCTCTGAGGGGTCCCGGAAGCAGCCGGATGAAACTCGCCCATCACACTAGCCACCATTTTTGCTGTCTGGACGCTGAGAAACTGCCTCAGACCAGATCAACAGAGCAAAGCCAGTTCGAGCCCAGGTCGCGTGGCCGCTTGGCCGCGTGGGCCACTAAAATAGTGAAACAGTAATGTCTTTTAATGCACTGCATTCAACCAAGAGCAGGAAAGTTTGTTGGGAAGGAGATATAAAGAGGAAAGAAATGACATACAGAACCCGCCAAGTGGTTGAGGTGCGGGAGGGGGAGGGAGGTGAGGACATTGGTGATGGGAGATGGGTTTGGGCGGAGGGTGCGTGTTGGAACACTGTAGAACCAAAGCTCTACATGAGCATCTTTCAATAAAAAAAAAAAGGTGGAATCTACCACAAACATGTGGGAATCAGTGTTTAGGTAAGACAGAGAAGGGAACAGTGTGCTAATATTTGTCAAAAATGATAATACCAGCCTAGAACTGAGCATTGAATATAGGAAAAAAGATATACATGATGATCTCTGAATGTATGTATTGCAATCCACAATGTGTAAGAGAAGAGAGAAAGAGAGAGAGAGAAGAGATAAAGAACTTGCCATAGAGGCAGGCTAGGGGGGGGAGGGAAGTGGGGACATTGGTGGTGGGAAATGGGCACTGGTGGAGGGATGGGTGCTGGAACACTGTATAGCGGAAACCCAAACATGAACATCTTTGTAATTGTATATCACATGGCGGTGTAATAAAATATTAAAAAAAAATAAATAAATAAATAAATAAATAAATAAATAAATAAAATAAAAAATAAACATGAACACCTTGTAATTGTATATCTAACTGGGGTATAGTAAAATATTTTAAAAAATAAAAAAAAATTTAAAAAATCCTTTTTTTTCCAAACTTCTACTCTACCTCTTCCAAATGTTCCTGGTTTAAAAAATGTTACTGGTTTAAAAGAAAAAGTGAAAAAAATTACTGGAGCTTTAAAAAAAATGTAAGTGTATTTCCTCTTTATTTCTCCTCTTTATCTCATTCTTCAAGTGACTTCATTTTTCCCCCTTACTGCTAAGTGTAAAAGAACACTTCCTCTCTGCCCCCAAATGACCTCTCTTGTGTTTTTGATAAGCCCCAGCCAGGGTTCTGTGGAGGAGCAAGCCCTGTTTGTTCTGTACACAATTTAGCGGTGGGGCAGGCTCTGCCATTCCTCTCAACTTTGCCTTCCTGGATGAAAGTCCTAAATTCTCCAATTTCCCTTCCCTTCACACTCAGCCCCACATCAGAGGTGTGGAGTATACGTCAGAGGTGTGGAGTGTTTGATATCTGGTTCCTGATCATTGCTTTTACCCTTTTCCATTGCACTGTACTAAGCCCAGTCTGGAGGTGAGCTCACAGCTCCCTGAAGGCGTGCTTGCAGGCAGGTGCCTGTGTGAGGATGAGGCTGACTTCTGGCCCACGGTAGGCAGCACAAGCAACCTACCGGGCTATGACAGCAGGGTCTCTTCCCAGCAGACAGTGGGCAGGCATGCTTCCCCTCATGCTTCATCACAGTAGGCAGGTTCTGTGGGTCAAGGGTCAGAATCAGAATGCTAGGCATGGGGAAGGAGAGAGCTGGTTCCCTGAACAGGGGCGTTATTCTGGCCTAGGGCTGCCCACAAAAGGGAAATAAGTGCCTGATTACTTACTTTAAGTCTCAGAGGTTCAGAGTCTCTAGAACTCAACTAAAATGGCCTTGAGGGCCGGAGTGATATAGTACAGCATGAAGAGCGTTTGTCCTGAACGCGACTGATCTGGGTTCGATTCTCGGCTTCCCATATGGTCCCCTGAACACAGAGCCAAGAGTAATCCCTGAGCATCACCGGGTGTGACCCCCCCAAAAAATCGCCTTGAACTACCTGCCCTCTGCAGTCATCATAGCTCGCCTCTTGATGCCTTGCTGGGATTTGAGACCGCTTCTCACAAGGCAGCTGCCCTGGAGCCACAGCAATAGCCCAGCAGGTAGGGCATTTGCCTTGCACGCTGACTGACCTGGTTTTGATCCCTGGCACTCGTATGGTCCCCAAGTACCTGAGTGCAGATCCAGGAGTAACCCAGTACTGCATATGGTTCCCCAAGCATCACCAGAGTAATGTAGCACACACCAAGAGTAATCAATGCCAAAAGTAAGCCCTGAGCATTGTCAGATGTAGATTTTAAAAAAAAAGTGTAAAAGCTAATAGTTCTTTTTGTTTGTGTCCGTTTCATTGAGTGCAGCATCCAGAGTACTATAAAATATGCATTGTTTGTAGATTCAGGAAGAAGCAAGCCACTTTCTCCTTACTTTCAAATGTGTCAAGCATGCAGGAGTAATCCTTGAGCACAGAGCTACAAATAAACACTGAGCAACACCAGGTGTGCCCCCAAAATGGGAGGAGATGTGGGGGGCTGGAGTGATAATACAGTGGGTAGGGTGCTTGCCTTGCACGCAGCCAACCTAGGTTAAATTCCTGGCACCCCATATGGTCCTCAACTTCACCAGGAGTGATCCCTGAGTGCAGAGCCAGCATTAAGCCCTGAGCACCACTAGGTATGGCCCAAAGGGCAACATAATAAACAGGAGCAGTCAGAGCCTCACCCCCAAGGAACGATAAAAACTCCAACTGAGAAAAATTAAAATGAAATAAAAATGAAACTGAGCGGTGTCTGTATTAACCAGAATGCGCAAAAGGAGAGAGCAAGAGAACGAGAGAGAGCGAGAGAGAGAGAGAGAGAGAGAGAGAGAGAGAGAAAGCAAGAGAGAGCAAGAGAATGCCTGCCATAGAGGGAGGTTGTGGGGGGTGGAGTGGGGGAAATAGGGGATATTGGTGATGAGAAATGTGCTGGTGGAGGCATGGATGTTGGCACACTACATGACAAAAATCTGAAAAAATAGGGGCCGGGGCGATAGCCCAGCGGGTAGGGCGTTTGCCTTGCACGCGGCCTGTGCCGGCCGGGTTCGATCCCCGGCATCCCATATGGTCCCCGAGCACCGCCAGGAGTAATTCCTGAGTGCAGAGCCAGGAGTAATCCCTGAGCATTGCCAGGTGTGACCCAAAAAGCAATCAATCAATCAATCAATCAATCAATAAATAAATACATAAATACATAAATAAATAAACTTAAAAAATATACACAAAAATAGGGGCCAGAGAGACAGCACAGCGGGCAGGACGTTTGTCTTGCATGACCCAGGTCTAATCCAGGAATCCCATATGGTCCCCAAGCATTGTTAGGAGTAATTCCTGAATGCAGAGCCAGGAGTAACCCCTGAGCATTGTCAGGTGTGACCCAAAAAGCAAAAATAAAATAAAATACAAAAATTAAAAATTAAAAAAAGAAAATTACTGAGTGGTATGGCTAGACAGCTCCGGTGACTGAGTGCACTCAGCAGACTGAGCGCATTACCGGGACCTCCTGCGTGCAGGTGATGATGCACCGTACCACACAGCGCGCAGCACCAAAAGCGAACTACAATCAGGGATAGCCCCCGAGCACCACCAAATGTGCCTCCCCGCCCCCCCAAGGTGAGTGGCGGCAGGCGGGCAGGGGGAGGGGTTGATGAGAAAAGAAACTGATCATTCAATCAAGATAAATAGTATACCCCAAAAAAGTACCTAGTGCAGGGAATAACTAATGAACAGAGGAAACGGTAATAATGATTTTTAAATCTGTTTCTGGCATATGTGGCTGTGTCAGGGCTTACTCCTTGCTCAGGGATCACTCCTGGCGTGAACCAGAGGATCATATACTCTGCTGCGGACCCAACACAGAGTTGGCTGCGTGCAAGGCAAGCAAGCGCCTTACCGCATATACTAACTCTCCAGCGCTTTTTTCTAAAAGAGAACCAAACAGAATGCTGACAGTTACAACGAAAGGCATCATTTCAGAGTTCCTGATTATCCTAACGTCCTAAGAGATGACATTCCCAGCACGCGCCCAAAGCCGCGTCTTCAGACTCCGCATCCAGGTGCCAGCCAGCGCGGCCGTGCGGTCCTAGGGCGCATGCGCACGCTTACGTGCGCACGACCCGACTCCAACCAATCAGCAGCCACGTTGGCGGCCCGTTCACTTCGAGGGCGGGGCGATTTCCACACATGCGCACGCTGGCCCGGGCCTTCTCTCTTCTCGCCTGACGCCGCCAAGATGGTGAGTATGGCGTGGCCAGCTCTGGGTTTGGTCTTCGCGCCGCCTCACCTCCGCCGCGGCGACGGCGCGAAAGCACCGCGACCGGCACCCAGAGGGCCTTAGGTGGCGTTTTGCTGGGGTCGCCGGGCGGCCGGACCCCGGGGTTCGGCAAGTTCCCGGGCTCGCGGCCGCCGAGCGCGTGGAGGACGCTGCAGGCCCGGAACGCCTTGGGCGCGGCGCGCGCGGCCCTGGAGCCGGAGGGTCCGAGTGACCCGCAGCGCGGCCGAGGCCCGGGGTCGCACCGGCCTTTTCTGCATCGGAAACCCCGCTTTTGGCCCGGGTCTTCGGAGCGTGTCTCCCCCATGGCCCCGTGGCACTCGGGTCGCGCTCCTCCAAGCCCGCCCCCGCTTTCCGATTTCGCTGTAATGACTCCTCGTGGTCTCGAATCCGCAAGACCTTGGAGAGGACCTTGGCTCAGCCTAGCCCCTTTGCCCATTTTAGGTGTTCAGGCGCTTTGTGGAGGTCGGCCGGGTTGCCTATGTCTCCTTTGGACCTCATGCGGGGAAGCTGGTCGCGATCGTCGATGTTATCGATCAGAACCGGGTAAGTGCTATGCACCTTTTTAAAAGAAAGAAAATGGTAGTGATGGTCGGTGGTGATGGTGATTCCCCCCCCATCAGTATGGTGGCGTAATTGACCGTCGAGGAAGAGTAAAGTTGGAGCCGAGCCTCTGTTGGGGGCTGGGGGTGACTTGTGGATCAAAGAGGTCCCAGCACGTGATGGGGTTTCCATAAGAACCAGGCGCGACGGAAATCTGCCGCCTTTGAGGCTGGCAGCCCAGGAGGGTGAGCCAAAGCTGCGAACGAGTCAGTTGTTGGAAGAATTTAAAGTATGATTATCAAATCAGTGCGATTCATAGCGACAAGGGTGTCCTAATTGGGTTTCCCAGACTCCCTAGTTTACTCTCACCCCGTTCCCCGCCTTAAAAAAAGAAAATTAACTAAAATTTGAAAAAAAGTCAAACCAACGTGTTCTCTGAAGCCCTGGATGTCTCTGACTTCAGGGCATCAAGAGCCAGAGCAAGGGATATAGATAATTTGAGTGCTAACTATTGAAAAGCTTTAAGCAGACAACATTTTTCCTTTAACTATTAAAAGTGTTAGGATTATGGATCCAATTATACCTGGTTGATTTATAAGTGGTCCACTATCGGAATAGCTTAACGTTTGCAATCAGTTTTATAATTTCAGGACAGGAGGTACTAAAACTTACTGTAGTGTCTGTCCATTGTGATGGTGGCTGTCTTTTGTATGGAAATTCTTTTTTTAATTAAATGCTTTATTATACCACTGTGAGATATACAATTACAACGTTGTTCATGTTTGGAGGTTTCAGTCACATCGTGTTCCAGCACCCGCCCTCCACCAGTGCCCATCTCCCACCACCAATGTCCCCAGTTCCCTCCCCCTCCCATAGCCTGCCTAAATGGCAGGTTCTTTATCTCTTTTTCTCCCTCTCTCTCCCTTCTACACATTGTGGGTTGCACTACATACACTTGGAAGCCATCATCTGCATTTTTTGCCTGTATTTAATGCTCAGTTCTATGTTGGTATCAGCCCTTTTGACATTTATTCACCATGTTCCCTTCTCTGTCTTACCTAACCTCTGACTCCCTCACGTTATGTAATTTCCACTTTTGGTAAGACCACCTGATATATTTATGTCATGCAAATAAATGCAGTCATTCTATGTCTCTTTCCTTCTGACTTCTATGGAAATTCTTGACATTGACTTTACTTGTATGTTCTAGGCTTTGGTTGATGGTCCATGCACTAAAGTAAGGAGACAGGCTATGCCCTTCAAATGCATGCAGCTCACGGACTTCATCCTCAAGTTCCCACACAGGTAACTCCAGCCTCAGTTGGCTTGACTCACATCCGTTCCAAAGTGTCTATGTTCTGCTTTATTGTTCCTTTGGCTTTTTCTTTTTTTTCTAACCCCCTACCTCATTTCTGCATCTTGATAACTAGTCTTTTGTGTAAGAGCCTGTCTCCATTTGAGGCTTGTGTGTTTTGAATTAGAGGTTATTAGATAGCTTTAAAGTAGGTTACTATGCAATCTTTAAGTTCTAAGCTTCTGGGGGTGGAGGCATCCAGGGCTGCTCTAGGACGACCTCCAGGCCAGTGCTAAAGAAGTGGCCAGCTGAGTAGCCACTTGCAAGGCAGTCCCCTTAACTGCTGTCTGCCTTATTGTTGTTACTCCTCAGGAATCGAGTAGCCAGTACCAAAGAGTAAGCCAACATTTTACAGTGTCAGAGTAATTGGGCGGTACTGAATGCTGCTGTGTCCTGTGGTTATTTCCTCTCCCTCCTTCTCCCACCTCCCGTTTCCAGCTTTGCCTTTATCTCCCTTTGTCTCAGGTTCACGCAACAATGATATTCTGGTCTCCCAAATGTGCTTCATTAGTTTAGCTTTTAATGTGCTGAGTATTTAATAATGAATACTTGGTATGAAAACCTATGAGTTTGGCTTTTTTTTTTTTTTTTTTTAAGAAGAAAAAAATACTCAATTGGCAGGGAAAGTTGGTATCATTAGCATTCTTTTTTGGGTCACGCCCAGCAATGCTCAGGGCTTACCTCCCATCTCTGCACTGAGGAATTACACCTGGCAGTGGTCAGCGGACCACATGGGATGCTGGGGGTGGACCCTGTGCTGTTCGCAGTGTGAGGCAAACCTTCCCGCTATGATATCGCCTCCGGTCCCTTTGCGGTAAATTTTAAGGCACTGTTGTACAGGTTGAACCTTACCTCCATTCTAAGACATTACTTTCTACGAATTCACTGTCTTGGAGAGATAGGCAGAGTCGTCAGAGGTGATGGTGATACTAAGACAGATGGCTCTTTACATTTCTTAAGAATTCTGTTGAGATTGTAAAATACCTTCGCTTAAAGAACATGATGTGCCTGAACTGGTGTGTGCTCTATGGAGACAGTGCTGGGCACAACGAATAGGAACCATATTTTTGAAATTAAAAGCAAAGGCTTGTGCTTTTTAGGATTTTGAACACACCCACCTATTCCCAAAGTTACTCCTGATTTTGCGCTCAGGGATTTTATCAGGGTGGGATAAATTGCTTTCCAGTGATTAAAGCTGTTATCTGGTCTGACTGAAAGTGATTTTTCCATCTGTTCTTGGTTCTTTACAGTGCACGCCAAAAGTATGTCCGAAAAGCTTGGGAAAAAAGCAGATATCAATAATAAATGGATGGCTACGAGGTGGGCCAAAAAGATTGAAGCCAGAGAAAGGGTAACTATTTTTGCTTATTCACATTTGGCTCTTTTCTCATTTTTGAGAGAAAAATAATGGCTGGTTATATGGGAACTAATTTCTTTTCTTTTTTAGAAAGCCAAAATGACAGATTTTGATCGTTACAAAGTCATGAAGGCAAAGAAAATGGTACGCCTTTGAGCTTTCACAGAGCAAAACTGGCTTTATTAGATGTTTTAGATGTAATTGTCTGTTTCACATGCACTACATTAATTAATGCATTGCTCTTTTCCAGAGGAACAGAATAATCAAACTTGAGGTTAGGAAGCTCCAAAAGGCAGCTCTCCTGAAGGCTTCTCCCAAAAAGCTGCTGCTGCTGCAAAGGCCGCACGCCAAGGTTCCAGCTAAAAAAGGCTGCCGCAGGCAAGAAGGCCCCTGCCCAGAAGGCGCCTGCACAGAAAGCTGCAGGCCAGAAGGCAGCAGCGCCTCCCAAAGCTCAAAAGGGTCCGAAAGCTCCTGCTCAGAAAGCAGCTGCTCCAAAAAGCATCTGGCAAGAAAGCCTAAGAGCACATGGCTCTGTCCTAGAGAAATAAAGATGCTTGTCGACATTTGGCAAATGTGCTTTATGGTGAAGTTGCTAACGGGAGGGAGGATGAATGAAGCTTGCTGGAGAGGAGAGGGGCTGTCCTGTGCGTGTGCTCAGGGAACCATGCACAGAGCGCCAGGTTTAAATTCGGTGCAAGAGTGCCCTGACCCAGGCTTAACTAGACAATATTCTTCCGGGAAGGGGAAGTCTCATCACATAATTAGAATACCAGATACTTTTCTTAAATAACAGTTTCTATAAATAGGTAGAATCCCAGAGGCAAATGGGGTCTGTCTATCAACTTAGGAAACAGTTTCCAGCTCCCTGGGAAAGAAAGGCTGACTTAGAAGCCACCTAGACAATGGCCTTCTCAGACTAGGACAGGTGCCACAAAAATGTATCCTGTCAACAGAAACTCCATTGATTGAAGAGTGCTACCACCAAGCTAGAGTTCGTTTAGATGATGCAGTGAGATTTCAAAGCTTTTAGGAGCTGTTCAATACAATTTAAACTTCAGCTGACAGGGACCTACCTTTAAGTAGGTGGCATTGTAGGTAGCAGTGTTCTTAGATGTGGTATTAGAGTTTTGAGGGAGATGCTGGTTCTCAGAGTCCTTGTGCTGCTGGAATCAAACCAGGGCTGGCTGTGTGAGGGCAGTGCCTTCCAAGCACTGACCCACTCATGGTTTTTCTGTCCATACCTAATTGCTCAGAAGCCAGTTTTAACTCCTGGCTGAGCTCAGGGCTCCTGGGATCAAACTTGGGTTGGCAGTGTCCAAGGCAGCGCCCTGCCCTCTATACTCTCACTGGCCCGGCTCATCTAGTGTTTAAACAGTGAGGAAGCCAGAGAATATATAGTCCAATGCCTTGCATGTGGCGGCTCCAATTCAAATCCCATCACTTTTCTTTTTGGGTCACACCCAGTGATGCTCAAGGGTTACTCCTGGCGGTGCTCAGGGGACCATATGGGATGCGGGGATTGAACCTGGGTGGGCTGTGTGCAAGGCAAATGTCCTTCCCACTGTGCTATCGCTCAAATCCCATCATTTGATGGTCTTAGTAACCCCTGAGCACCTCCCCAAACAATTTGCAGAGTACTCACAGTAGTGAGCAGGGGCTACGGTGGCATCTGCTGGATACTTCCTGGAGGTTTGGGGGGTGTTTGCACTGCAAAGGAATCTGGTCGGCCATGTATAAGGCAAACACTTTTCACTTGTACAGTCTCAGGCCTAGGAATTAGATTCATTAAAGATGGGCCCCACTGTGGGGATGTGAATCCCCACAATGTTTAAAATTACACCTGGGGCGGGCGAAGCCCGAGGTAGGCGTGCCTTGCACGCCGGCCCAGCCGGCTGGGTTCGATTCCGGCATCCCATAGGTCCCCGAGCGCCGCCAGGAGTATTCCTGAGTGCAGGCCAGGAGTAGCCCCTGAGCATTGCTGGGTGTGACCCAAAAAAAAAAAAAAAAAAATGTACACCTACAAAGTGAAAATTAGGCTGTTGGAATCATTTTCTTTTTTACAATCTTGAGACGCCTGAAAATTTTAGAGCCTTTGGGACAAAAAGCATTTTCTACCCACAGATGTAACCACAGCCATGATTGTTCGTCTGATCTGGTAAAAGCGAGGAAGTGAGTAGACTGTCCCCGATACCCAGCAATCTGTGTGTGGCAACTACCTTCTGTTCTTACAGAACCAGAAGCTGGTATAAGGAAAAAACAGTCCAACAAACATGAATTAAAAATTAGCACCATTCTCTCCGAAATGGCTTCATTACCAGAATTTTTTTTGTTTTGGAGCCCACCCCATGGGACTGGGAGTAAACTAAACGGGTGTCGCCGAGAGGTGCTTGGACCTTGCGGTGCCAGGGATGGAACCTGGGCATTGTAGGTGCAAGCATGCGCTAGGCACCTGCGTGGGTCCCCGAGGAACTGCCCTCATGGGCACCGTGCACTGGGAAGCAGAGACTAACTCCAGCTATAACCTGTGATACAAAGGGCTGGAAAGAGACGGGAGTGCCTTGGCGGGGGGTTGTGGCAGGCTGTGGGGCGGCACGACCAGAGAAGGTAAAGCAGAGAAGGCCCAATGACCTGATACATAGCAAGGCCTCGAGGCGAAGGGACAAATGTGAGCAGGACTTGGTGACCCAAAGGCGGAATCCAAGGTGCCATAGAACAAGAAAACAGCAGTTAAAGAGAAACACTCCCGAACTAGGATGTGGGTGACTCCAGAATGGAGTGAGTGAGTGCACTTAGAGTCAGAATTTTAAAACCGCACCAAGAAACATAGTGCAGACCCTTGGTGCTGGAAGACGAAGGATCCTCCGCCTAACCAGCAAAGGGCAGGGGGGCGGCCCGCGCGTTTTGCAGCGGAGTGCGGCTAGGCTTGGGAACCATGGAGAAGGGTCAGCCTCCCAGCTTCCTAGAGAGGCTTGAGCTTCCGCCTCGGCCCGGCTCGCCACGCTTCCGGCGCCGGCTCCCGGGCTCGAGTAGCGCCGCGGCTAAGCTGGGCCAGGCGCTCTGGGCCTTGAGCCCTGCAGACGCGGCCGGAGAGGCCCGCCTGGCGCCCGGGGCCTGGAGCCTGCGCCGGCCCCTGCCCGCGGCGTCGTAGCTGCTCTTCCTCTTCCAAGAGTTGGCGTCACATTCACTGGTTTCCGGTACCTGGGGTGGGGACGGTGACTTTTGGAGTCGCCTGGCTCCCGGGTTGGAGTGTTCAGATCCGGGTCGGGTCTCCCATCAGTTACACCCACTAGGACATTGAGTTGTTTTACTCTTTCTCTCGGTCCAGATCATCACTTGGGTTTGTGGTTCGTCCTGGGGCTGGTTTAGGTCTGTTTTTTTTTTTTTTTTTTTTGCTAAGATCACTACAAAACGAGTTCGTGCAATCATAGTGGCTCAAGGATTTTTTTTTTTTTCTTTTTTGGGTCACACCGGCAATGCTCAGGGGTTTCTCTTGGCTCTGCACTCAGGAATGACTCCTGGCGATGCTCGGGGACTATATGGGATGCCGGGGATCGAACCGGGCCAGCATGGGCGGCCGTGTGCAAGGCAAACGCCCTACCCGCTGGGCTATCGCTCCAGCACTGGCTCAAGGATTTTTTTTTTAAGCCACTAGTACCCTGGCAGTGGGCAAAGAGACCCCTCTTTGGTGCCGTTGCTCTTATATTAGTCAGAAGAAAAGTAGTTGGCCTTCGTTCATCCTAGCTTGATGTCAGTCTGGGTTGGTGGCCAGAACTGGATAATCCTTGAACACTGAAAGGTTGTCAATAAAGCCACCAACCGACTGCAGCATGTGACACATAAAGAGCATCCTTTATGGACGTGTCCGGCCTCCGAGGGAGATTTGTAGCAAAACGTCATTGAGTGGCCAGGATCATTGTGGTTGTGATTCTTTCCTCGCAGCTCCACAGACTCTTGGATTTGCATACCCAGACCCCCCCTGCATGAAGCCAGTGGTCAGCCATGCTGCAGAAAGTGTGGTCCCAGGTAAGCCGATTCCCATCCAGTTTTCCCTATTTCCATGTAAATGGTGGTTCGTGCTTCTGTCAGAGGGAGGGTGACCAACCCCTGCTTAGCTTTTGCAGCCATCGGTAGAATCCTCCCTCAAGGGGGATATTGGAAGGTTGGGAACCTTGGGAAGATCAGGTGGGTTGGAGAACAAGGAAGCACCAGTCAGGAAATTCCAGAGTCTCCAGCCATGTGGTCGACAGATGAACGGCCGGGACTTGTTAGAAAGGTGACATTGTAGAACCCTACCCAGGCACCCTGAGCCTGAATCTACCTCTGACAACTTCTAGGGAACTGATTGGGTGTATTCAAATTTGTATTGTACTAATCAGCACCACTGTTAGAGAACGGCTGCCTCTCTGGATTTGGTTGGCTCTCCTTGGTAGTTTGTCCAGTAAACCACCAGGCTAGGGTGCCATGGGACAGCAGTTGGGAGCCTTCAGAGAGCGTGAGTTATTGAGGGTGATGGGTTCTGGAGGAGTGTTATGTTTGAGCCTGAAGCCTGTGCACGAACCCAGGGAGAGTGTATTGGCCAACAGATGCAGTTGGCATTGGAGCACTTGTCCTTAAAGAAGCTTCTTTAGTAAAGGATGATTTGTGCTAGTCCAGTGTCCTGACTCATGCAATGAGGAAGTTGGGAGCCTTCTGAGAGGGCTTACAACATGAGAAAGCACAATCCCAGAGACTTGCAGTGTGTGTGCGGCCCCCTGTATGGGCGTGAGACCACCTACTTCTGTTTGACACTCAACCAAAATAGTTCCGCATTGGGAAGTGTTTCAGCATCTGTGAGGACAGCCTGTTCTTTCCTGGTACTTTGGAATATAGTATAGTTACTTAGGGTTAGGTTTCTTTTTTCTCTTTTTTTTTTTTTTTTTCTTTTGGGTCACACCCAGCAATGCTCAGGGGTTACTCCTGGCTCTGCACTCAGGAATTACTCCTGGTGCTGCTCGGGGGACCATATGGGATGCCAGGGATCGAACCCGGGCCAGCACTGGC